>VZUI01037450.1:0-26388 GCA_013401135.1 Cettia cetti | reverse complement strand
GATGCACAGATCCACGTGCAGCCCAGGGAGGAGCCCACACCAGAGCAGGGGGATGCCCAAAGGAGGCTGTGAACCTGTGGGCAGCCCATGCTGGAGCAGGGTCCTGGTAGGACTTGTGACACTGGGGGACCCAGGTTGGAGCAGGATACACCTGGAAAAACTGCACCCTTTGCAGTGGAAGAGTGGCCCACATTGGAGAAGTTTATGGAGAACTGTGTCCCATGGGAGATACCCCACACTGCAGCAGGGGCAGGACTCCTCTCCCAGAACAGCAGCAGGAACAACCCTTGATAAGCTGACCATTGCCTCCATTCCCCATCTCCCTGTGCTGCTGAGGGGGAGGAGGTAGGGCCTGGGAAGAAAGGAGGGATGGAGGGAAGGCATTTTTAAGGTTTATTTTACTTCTCATTACCCTGCTCTGATTTTTTTTTAATTGATAAATTCAATTAATATCTCCAATTCTGGCCTGTTTTGGCCTTGACAGTATCTGGTGAGTGATCTCCCCTGTCCTTGTCTCAACTCATGAACTTTTGCTGTATTTTCTCTCCCTGTTCAGCTAAGAAGGGAAGTGATAGAGAGGCTTTAGAGAGTGTCTGGCACTCAGTCAGGGTCACCCATGGCAGTAGTGTGGCTGGACAGGGGCCTTTTTCCGTTATACTAATTTTCTCAGGACAGCTGTCCTGTCCACCTCTTGTGACAGGCATAAGCTCTCGAAAGCCTATCGGTCCATCCAAAATAAATTAAAAATGGGGGGAAAATCTCTGTGTATTTCAAGAGATTTTTGTTTTGTGTCTGTTACAACCCTAGCAGGTTGTGAATTCTAACATTAATGGAAACTCTTTCTTGAGAAGGGACTTCAATTTTCTAGAAAAGCCTATCTGTTCCCCACCTGAAATTGTTTTAGTTTTCACCCTTGGAATATCCAACACAGAGTTTTTCAATTCTTTCCATTAACCGTGTGGAGAAAAATAAATATTTTATTTATCCCTCAGAAGTTTTCTTCCATTTTCCCATCTGAAATCTTGTTCTTTTATAGAAAAATCTCCAACTTTGATAGAGGTCACAGCTGATGCTAGTTGAGGTATGTGTGCTGATAGCAGTAACAACTCCCTCAGCAATGCCATTAATCATTTGCAGGTTAGGGAGATACGGTGTGATAATAATGCCTGGGTATTCCTAAGGCCTCCCTTTTGAGATGACTTGAGTCATGAGTCATAGGTTTCTTTTTGAAGAGATTTGATTTTTGTTTCTTTTTTTCAATCCCTTATCTTTTCTCAGCAGGTTTTATTAGGTGTATGCATTACTGAATAAGATGAAAGAAGGTTGCATGTGTAGATGGATAGTGGTGGGGCACTGAGGATGCAGAATCTGATCAATATTGGGCAGAATTCCTCTGTATCTAATATCTGTCCCACTGAATTGGCTGTAAGGGATTTTTTTTCAGATCCTCTCCATGATATGTATAGTTTGCAAATATGAAAAGAATTAAATACAGCATGACAGAAAGAGGTAGTCCACTACTCCCTCGTCCAGCCACTATAAAAGAACACATTTCTTTGTTAAAGTTGTAGGTTGTCCTAGTTGTGCTAAAAGTGTCCTTACTGTGTGTTAAATAAATTAACTGCTGTTTTAAATCCATTATTTTATCTTTTTGCTACAATCCACGAAATTAAATTGGTCACTTAGTCCATTTTGCTGTACAGCTTCAGCAGTGAGCTGATTCACTGTAAAAATAAATTGAAATAGCTCCTTTGGAGGAAATTCTTCCAGGGAGAAGGAACATCCAAAGCAAGAAGTATGATATAGTTGACATTGCTACTCTGTTAACTTGTGGAAAAATGGAAGACATGTCACCTCATTGCATTTAATGTGATTTTTCATGAATGCTAAATCCAATCTAGTTAAAGAAACTTACATACAGTACATTCACATTTCTAGATTGCATGTTCCACTCTTCTTTACACTTCTGTGTATTAAGTGCCAGACTTTAAAGGGCATAGATATTTTTTCTAAGCCAAATTGAGAAGTAAAATGAGGGAAGAATTTTGTGTCAGTCAAAGCTAAAAATAACTGCCTGTATGTGCAACAACCAGTTTCTGTTTTCCACTGAAGGAAAGATAGCTTTTTTAGAGTCATGAAGAAAAGGGTCCAAACAAACCAGGGAGTAACTCCATAAATGTTTTTCTTTTCGCTATTAGAATCTTACTTTTGAATAGAAATTTAATAATTAAACCTTAGGACTGACCGTATCAGAAGCATAAAGTAAAAATCAAAATATTTTACGAACCTGTAAAGACCTATAGGCTTTCTGGTTCCCATAAGCTTTTCATTTATACTTTTAGTTGTATTGAAACAGACTGAAAACCTTGACCTACTAAATTTGGGGGAAAGGGATTTTGTGAAAACCTAATTTATCTGACAGTGATAAAAGGCTTTATCAGTCTTTACCCCAGTAAGTTGTCTTCCACTATGAGCAGGCGCGTGGATTTCAGTTGTCTAATACTGATGTAAAGTACAGCTCAATGTAATGCTAGCCAAGAAAAATTAATCCAAAAAATGCAGTTAATGAAAGGAACATGAAATGGTAATATGTATTCAGAAAACATTTTGAAAGTAACATTTGATTCAGAATATATGAGTCACTTATCTGACATTGTGAGCACCAAGCTTTATAAATATTGGGATATATTATAAGGTTGTAGTTTGTCTATTTTTTAAAAAATTGTATAACACTTAAAGATTATAGTTGGCTCCTTCCCAGAGCAGTAGATGAGTCTTAATTTCTGGACTCAGGATGAAGCTGTTGTTCAATCCTCAAGTTCCAGAGTGCTTGGTGGGAGCTAGAAGGGTAGGAATATCTTAGTTTTGTGGCTCTGAAGATTTTGGCTGGATGAATTTTAATCCTCACAGGAAAAAACCCTTCTGTTGGTGTAGAGTGTTATGAATCATTTTAGGTGGGTAGAGCAAAGGCCATGTAATGTTGGCATTCTGATGAATCAGATCATGCACACACAGAACATTTGAAGAACATAAGCACAGAAACAAAACCTAAGGATGGAGGATGTCATTCCAGCCTTCCTCTGTGTGTATATCACATTGGCACACGATCTGGATATTTGTGCTTTCTGGGAATGCTGCCACAAGTAAGGCAGCAGAACTTGCTTAGCACAGAGCATCTTTTCTCTAGGTTGTGTAGGAAAATATACAGTCTTTGAATGGATGTAGTGTTATTAGTTTGTTTTTTTACAGCATAGAAGGGGGGAACCAAAAAACCCTTGACAATCCTGAAAGTTGATTGAGGAGTTACTGTAGAATGTGTTTTATAAAGTGCATTGCATCAGATATGATTATATGCTTCATTTATGATCTGGTTTAGAGAGGATAAACAAGAAAAAATACATTGAAAATTATGTAAATCAAGCAAACTCTAATGGATTCCAGTTTTGAGCAGGTCACCCATAACAATCTATCTTAATTGTCATGTTGATAATGTAAAACAGATTCCTTTTTTTGTGGTGCTGTATACAATAGCACTAATATGATGGGCAATGGCAGTTTGTGGCCATGGAGATTGTTTCCTAATTGGAAACAACTGTTGAAGTATTTGTCATATAAAAAGAGTGGATATCATACTTGTTTATCGACCTTAATAATCAGCTGCTCTATGAAATTTGCTGCAGCTGTTCCCCAAGACACCAGGCACATGCATTGTAAGGCAAGGGATGAACCTGGCAAGACCTGGTACAAACTCATCACAAGTCTTGGATCCCTTTCTGTGAGTAAAGATCCTGAGAATTTGGCAAAGTCATTTCCAAGGACACAGCTGTCTTAAGACAGCCAGACAGGAGATTTTATTTCTTTGGGTTATTAAAAGCCAAGGTAAGGCCTCCTTAAAAGACAAGTTTATACTGTGAAGATGAAATGATTGCTCTTCTATTAAGGGCTGACTTGGGTGTATATGGTTCCTCTTTTAGAAAGAAAATCACATGCAGCCCCTTTAGTTGCACCCATATATTTTGTGGATATGTAATACATGTATAACACAGCTTATATATGCCTGAATTGATGTCTTTTAAGAATGCCCAAGGAAGGAGTGCCAAAATTGCTTGTAAATGTTGGCAGATAATCACAGTATTCATGAATTCTCATTTACTTTTCTTCTACTTCCCTCTCAAAAATACCCAGTGTTGTGAGCATTCTGTTACTTCCAGAAATTAATTTGAAAGTGAGATAATCTAATCTAAATTCAGCGTAACTGTAAATACTGCTAAAATATGCTTTCAGGACTAACATAGCATTTTATATGTACTGTGGGCTGTAGGTCATTGCTTGTTTTCAGAAAACAAGGATGTCTGTGTCTAAATTGTACATTACTGATTCTAAACCACAATTTGTGATTTTTCTGTTCACTTGCTCTATGGAGATAAGTAAGAAAAAGCAGCAACAAAAAAACAGCCTAAAGAGTTACACATTTTTGATGTATTTTTCTTGTGTTTTCTAATAATGCATATCTGTGCTGATGCAACATGTTGTAGATCTGTAGAATTATGCAGATGACTCTGAGCAGCCCCCATGGGGAGGGATTCTTAGACAGTAGTGAAGAAGTGGAACAAAAATCATATTTTCATTATTCTAATTTCATTTTTTAATATCTGGTAGACACAATCTTGTGCATGTGTGTACATTTAAAGTGGCTTAGGTAGGAGAGGATGCCAGGCAGATGACATAAGGGCTGCACCATCAAGTAAAAATAAGTGAGGAATTGAGGACTTGCGATATTTTTCATCTGGTGACTCTTGGTGCGTTGTTGCTGGGGGCAGCACCATTTGGTGCAGTGTTTCTGTTGTGGTTTTTACAAGACTTGTGGCATTTTCCCCAAATGTTATTCCTCTAATCTCACCTCTGAAGGAGCAGAGTCAGCTCTGCAAGACGACAACGTGCGATGTGCTGCAAAGCAGTTTCCAGTTTCCTATTTAATCTTCTCTCCCTGATTCATTATTATACAGAGATGTGGATAATTAGAATATAAAGTCCCTTTAGATGATTACATGAATTCCTCTTCTTTGGAGCTGAGGAGGGTGTCTAATGCTTAAGGAATAGTAACCAAGTGGTGAAAATAATTAAGATGCTCTTGAATTTTTATTTTTTTTTCCCTTTTGCCTCTGGTTAGATGGATGTGGGTCATGGGTAGATAATGCAGCATAGCTAGTTCTATCCTTGTGATGCTTCATATATCAAGCATTTTATTTCATTGTTAATTTTCTCTGACAGCATCACAGCATTTAGATGTGAGGATTTCTAAATTTATATACTGCAAATTTGGCTTCACGTTGTAAATGTATTGCAGCTGTAAGAATTATCAGGTGAATAATTCTATGGAAACAATTTGACATTTTAAAAAAACAAACTACACCTATGTTGGACTTCTTACGGTAATTTAAAATTCAATATAAATCTCAACTTATTAATATTTAAAAGGAGAGTATTTTCTCTAAAAATGAAGAAGTAGATGTGATTGTTTTAGCAAAGGGCTTTAAAACTAAAAAAAAATCCACTGGTGTCAAACTGTCCTAATGCCTCTGGCTGTGAATATATTATGGAGCTATATCTTTATAGAAAACATTTCCACTCTGTCATCTTCATTTAATTCAGTCATTTTCTGCTTTATTCGTTTCACCTGGGTTAAATTTTGTTTACACTGTAATGCAATTTATGTTATTGAATGTGATTTTCATAGGTTCCTCTGAGAGATACATCTAGCTCCAACCTGCAACTAACCTTGCTGTTTGGTGTCTTCGTTGCTGAAATCTGCTTCCATCAGAAGTGTAAAAATAATGAAGCTGGCAAGAATTTGTCATGGAAAATATGTCAGAAGCTAAGGCAGTTTGTGTGTGTATATCCTTGTGTGCCCTTTTAGACCCTCATTTACACTGCCCATATTACTTTTTGCACAGAAACCAGGAGAGCAGTCTGTACTGGAGATACTTCTGCAGGGAATGTTCAAGGTTTGACAATTAAAGGCGTGCATTTCCTCTGATAAGCCTTTCCTTTGTCTTCAAGCTATTTTGGCAGATTTTCTCACTCCATGTAATTTGCTCTTGACATCTATTATTACTTAGTCATGCTCTCAAATGCTATATATTGTTTGCGATATTAAAATACGATGTATAATTAATTTTCAAGGCTTCTGAAAAGAATGTAATTTTTCCCAGAAAATGATGTGTATTTTTATGAGAGAAAAAATACTTTGTTTCACATCTCTTTTTTCAGGGAATGCAGGCAGTTGCTTGGATTCATTTTCTTTATTCTTCAGTATTTTGGAGACCTTTGTTTTGCTGTCTTGAGTAGACCTGAGGTTTCTGACAGCAGAGTACCCGTGGAAATGGTTAGGACTGAATATAATGTACACAAGTGGCAGGTAGATATCCTGCACACTGTTCTTGTCACCCAAGCCATCAGGCTTCCCTGACATTCTTTCCTGCCACATTTTGTACTCATTGTTTTTGTGCACTCAGGACAAAATCTGGCTGTCGCTTGCCCATACATTGCTCAGTGCAGCCTGTCTGAAGCAAGGCTTGAATAAATCTCTCTGCTTGAAAGGGGAAGGATTTTAAATCAGCAGGCTGCATAGAGAGGGTGGAGCAAACAGTTGGTTGCAAATATAAAGATTTTTACCTTCTCTCCAAAAGAAAACTCTTGTGATAGTCTTGTAACCTCTTCTTTCCACCACATTGGAAGAGCCTTTGTTGGTTGTTCAATTACTTTGATATAATAAGTGGATGAGTGACACTGAGGGGGCAGTAAATTTCAGACATGTTTACTGTCACCCCTGATGTTCATTGAGGCCCATTACGATCTGTTCTGGGTTTTATGTGTGAGTGAGAAATAAGAGAGGTCTAAACAGAAGAGCCTCCACCTACAGAAAAGCAGTTAGATGCTCAAGTATTTCCTTGAAATCAAAACTGTGGGACATGCTTCTCCAAAAACACATACTGCTTTCAAACCTCTGTTTTATTGTGTGAGAGACAGATGTCAGTATCTGTCCTTAATTTATAGCAGCATGCTGTGAGGCGGAAACTGTGGGAAATGTATCAGTGGTCTCACTGCTGGAAGTCTGAATAAGAACAGGAAGTTTGGAACTGTTCTTGCTGTCCCAATTCTTTGAAACAAGATCATGCACCTCCATGGCAGCTGCTCCTCTGAAATACTGGTTTTTCCTTGTTTTTCTTTCAATCCACAAAAAACAGACAAACAAAAAAAATGGGTTGTGTAAAACCCTTTACTATGAGCATAAACTATAATTGTTCTCTTTTTTTTGCCTCTTCCTACTTTCCTCTGTCAGTATAGATGAAAAATGGTCCCACAATTGAAATGAGACTATGCAATTTGCTTTGTCAACAGAGGTCTCTTAACCTCTATCCCTGTTTTTTCCCTGCTGCAAGCTTTGTGGTAGGTTTTATGGACGCTCCTAGAAACAGAGCATCCCATAAATCCGATGGTAGTCAGCTTCCATGTGAGAGTGGTGTTCGTGCAACTGAAAATTGTGAATTTCTCAGCTGCTGTTTGAGATTGTTTGCCTTATTATTGGTGGAGCCAGAGCTAGGCCATGGCTTTTCCTGGAACTGACAGCACACTGTGGCTCACTTTTCTGTGGGCTGTTGTCTTGGTGCTGAAAGATGGATTTGCCCAGAGGAGAAAGAAAACAGATGTTTTCTTCAGGTTTAGGGAAGAAGATTGAATGTGTTGCTGTGTGACTGATAAAAGGAGGGTCCTAATCAGCTTTAGAACACTGTGGTTGACAGCTTTCAACTGTGTTGGAGCCTGCATGAAGAACCTTGTGATGATAACTCTTAGTGACCTTTTTGCTTGATTTTATTTGTGCTTCATTCTTGGGGAGTCAAGGCATTTGAGTTATTTTTCATTCTCTTACCCACCTCCTCTGCCCTTGACTGTTGTTGTTAATCTCTGCAGCTAAACAGTGTATCTCTTTGACATTTGTCTTATCTTACAGAATCAACATGGAAAGGGAAAAAAGAGAGCCAGACCTTAAATATTTCTAACTTTAACAGACAGCTGAACTAGAGTCTTAGAGTGTGTCAAATCCACATAATGCTCAGGGAATGCTACATGCACTTCAACAAATACTAATTAGATGTGATCCTCCATGTGGGTTAGTGTGTTTGTTCTTAAAATGCAGCAAGTAGTCTGATTGTGGAAGGGTGGAAGGAGGCTGCTTTGTGAAGACAGCTTCTTACACTCTGTGACTAAAATAAATAATGGCACTTTCGGGCCTGAGGTGCACATTATTTTGGTTACTCACAGATCTCCTGCTGCTCAAGCCCACTGGGAAGCAAATGCATTTCTTTTATAAAAAATGAAACCCACAGTTAGTTTTCTCAAAGCTTGTTTTGATCCTCTGCTGAAGATTATTGTGTGTTTCCCTGACTGTTCCGTGGTCTCTCTTGTTTTTCCTTATCTGGTATGAGGCTGTGTAAGAGAGAAGAAAAATGGCCAGATCAAGTTGATCTGTAGGTCTCGAGCCTCAGGAAGTACTGTCTTCCTTGTTGATAACCATTCCAGATGAATTTCATTCTTTCAAAGAAAAGAAGGCTGTATTTTGCCATGTCAAAATACTCTATCATTGTTAGTTAAATAAATTTTTTCAAGGATGGAGAATGATCTCAGATTTATGGAAGGCAAAACCTTGAATCTCTTATTTATATTAAAAAAAACAACCTTACAGGTTTTTGTATGTATGCTATAAGATTATGCTGATTTAGTCTTTTTAGTCAAGGGTGTGAAACAAGAGTACTGGCTGTGCTAATCAAAAGACATATGTAATCTTCTGAATATCAGATCGTTTCTCCTGGTGCTTTGAGTTAAATATTTTGGCTGCTAAAATACTATTCTTCAGTTAATACTGTTGTTCCTTTTTCATGGGCAGGTATGGATGGAGTTCTTTTATATGTAGTTCTATCACCCAAAACACACAGGGTGATTTAACCTTTTCTCTGAAACACTGGGGTGGAGGAGGTTTGGGGGAGATTTTTGAGTCTAGTGAAGTCCTAAACAAACCATGTGAGCACCAGAAGAGCTAAAGAAATGGTAAAGAATAGAAAGAATGGTAAACTGCCTTTCCTGAGGTGGGCAGTTCTGCAGTCTGTGTCTTCTTTCTGTCTGACCCACAGATCTGAAGGAAAGGTAAGAGTTGCTGCTCAGTATGGACCGATAGCTGGGGTTCAAACTTCATCTCCTGTGCTGGAGAAATACAAATAGTCCCTTAGAAAACCATGATCAACGCAGGCAGTTTAGCTGAATGGCAGGATATTAAATGTGCTAATAATAGTAGACATTTGGCAGTATATTTTGTTGCTCTTTATATGTTATCTGCGTATTTTTAGCTTGAAAACACTACAGAATTTCAACAACATTTTGTGCACTCTGTGCAGAATGCTCAGCCACTGACTAAACAGAGTTTCGTTCCCCTGCTCGCCCCATTTCTGTTTCAAAGTGCCATGCAGGCTCTGTGTATGAGCAGGCTGGGAGTCTCTGTATGAGCTGGACAGAAATTCAGTCCTGTGCAAGCAGTGGGGAAAGGGCAGAGCTGATTTCTGGGCAGATCACAATGCTTATGTTCCACAGGTCCCACTTGCTCTGAGGCTTGGAATGCTGCACAGTGTTTTTGTTCCTTTAATTACAAGCATTTGTGCCAGTTCTGATTTTGTGAGTATTTCAAAACTGTCTGTGTTGAACAATGTGTTGACACATTTTAGGTGTCAAAGATGAGCAAGGTCAGAAGTGTTGCTTCTTTACAGAAGAATGCAGTGCTGTCATTACTGCTGTTAAAAATCAGTATCTCCACAAGGTCCCTACATCCAGTTCTGATAGGACCAGTTGCCCATGGAAACACTTCATGAAAGCTGACCTTCCCAGTCCTTTGATCTTGCCAAATCTCTGGGGAAAATCTGGGCTTTATTTACTGTCATTTGGGATTACCTATAGGCTGAAGGAAAATGTGGTTCTGTTGACAAAATCAACATGGGGAGATATGATAGAAATTCAGCTCTTCACTCACATGAGAGCACTGTTCTTTCACATAAAACAGGTTCTTAGAAAATATCTTGTGATTAAAAGGCAGTGGTTATATTCCAATTCAAAATACCACCCCACAGCATGTACATTTTGACAAGGTTTATGAGTCTTATTTCTGAAAGCACACTAATGCATAACCTTCACAGGTGATTTACTGTCATTTTTAGGAGACTGGGTAATACTGTAAAAGGACAAGGTGAAGAGAGAACCGTATCCAATTTAGAAGTGATTAAAGTAAGCTTAAGCATGAGCCTCATTTACAATATGTTCAGTTCACTTCTTAAACAGTAGGAGGCATGAATGCTGGCAAAATCCCGAGTTCCTGAATGAATTTTTTTGGTCCTAGTAATCTGCAGATTAGCCACCTGGTATTGCTGCATATGTTGTTTTAAAGATCTCAGTAAGCACCTGTCATAATTTGGAGTGGAAGTAATTACAGACTGTGACTGACACTTGTATTAAAACCCTCTGGTTTTCAGAGTCCATTTCTGCCTGAGAGACCTTTTCTCTTTCACTAATCCAAAAGGCCAAAATATGTACTTTACTATTTTTTACCTCCATAATAAAAGGAGAAAATATATTGGTTTTTAAAGTATCACCTGCTCATATGCAAGCCACTGCCAAGTTGTAACCAGAAGTTTTGATGGTTTGATCGTAGCAGTGTTTCTTCTTTTATAGGAGCAGCAGCCCCAATAGCTGAGTATGCTTCAGGCTTGTTTTACACTGAATTTTTTCTCTGTCTCTTGCAAGGCCAGCCCAGCTGGAAGGTGACACCTCAAAAGGTTTGGCTTCTTTGCTGTTCAGAGAGCCACTCTGTGGGTCTGCTGCTCTGGGGAGGTGGGAGCACTCCTCCTGCTCCCCTCCTATGAGCAGAGCTGGGGCTCTGTTTTCGCCACGCCAAGAACCAGAGCAGGACTGGTGCTTCCCACCATTCCCCTGTGGAGAGGCAGTGGCATTCTGCAGCCAAGTGAGGCATCTGTAGCCTCTCTGAGATGGGAGGGAAGGGCAAGAATTTAGAATTCCCCTCCTGGCAGTGCTTAGAAGAGACAGACAATAGTAGAGAAGCAGCAAGAGGCATTTCCTAAACCTCCTCTGAAAAAAGGCATTCTTTTCAGCCAGCCCAGGACTACTCAGCAGGCATAGGACAGCTTGAGTGCTTTCACTGGGAAACCATGGAATGGTTGGGTTGGAAGGGGTCTTCAAAGCTCATCCAGTCCTGCAATGAGCAGGGACATCTTCCACCAGATCAGATTGCTCAGGGCCCTGTCCCATCTGAATGTTTCCCTTGAATGTTTCCAGGGATGGACCATCCACCACCTTTCTGGGCAGCCTAGTGTTTTGCCATCCTTGGCATAAAAAGCTATCCCTATACCTAATTGAAATTGACCCCTTATTAGTTTAAAACTATTACTCCATGTCCTATCACAACAGGCTTATCCCTGTCTTTCTTAAGGGCCCCCTGGAAGTATTGAAAAGCAACAGTACAATCCTCCAAGAGGCTTTTCCTCTCCAGGCTGAACAGCCTCAGCTCTCAAATGTTCCTCATAGGAGAGGTGATGAGAAAGGGCATAAAAATTCATGCTTAAAACCACCTTTACAGGATTGCTGCACTCCAAAAACCAAGTGGCCTTCTAGCAGTTGAGAAATGTAGGTGGTGGTATGGGGGATGGGTTTCTTCTTTATCTTTTTCCACACTGCCTCTGTGTTGGCCAGGTTTGTTGTTAGAGTTCACTCTCTTGTCTGATTCTTCTCACTCATTGCTACTCATGTACAGGAGCCTGTGTGTTCTTTCCACCACAATATCACCTTGCTGGCTGATGTCCGAAGTATTTTTGGAAATTCATTAATAATGTAAATGGAATATGCTTGTGTTATTTTAATTATGAATCACATGTTATCTGAGAGTTAACAGACAGCTTTTTAGATAATAACAGAGCTGTCAGTTTCTTCAGTGAAAATGTCATGGAGATATCCTTCAATATCTTGTGATGGAATTTATATATATTTTTTTATGTATGTATGGTTGGTGGCATTTGGCATTTAATACTCTTAAAATTGCTATTTACCAAACAAAAAAATGTAGAGAACTGCCTTAAGATGGGATCAAACATATTGCTGCCTTTGAGGGAAAGAATTTGATTTCATTCTGATCCAACTGGTTTTACCCTAGTGTAACTTTGTTGGGTCAGTTGGCAGTAACGAATTAGAGTGGAGTACATTTTCTTGGAATCTGTGACTTAATTTTTTTTCTCTCTTCTATTGATGTTTCTCCTTGACACAATTAATACTTCGTCTGTGAACCTGGCTGGACAAAGTGTCATCCTCTGCTCAGGAATCTCTTGAGATCCTGATTCTAGGGAGCTGGCAAACTCCAGTTCTCTGGGGTAAAACTCTTTAATGGGATAGTTCTTCAGGAGAATTACAAACACCTTGTCAGCTGTGAGACACCTTGGGAAAACCAAGGTAAAGAGCTGAAATAGAAAAGAATTCTGCCAAGCTGGCTGTGGTATGATACTGAGTTATTGCCAGGAAGAGGATTAGGAAGGCTTTTACAAGTATCAGACTGTGCTTAAATTCATAGTAGAATATATAAATGTATCTCCCAGTGGGCCAGAAAGAATTTTAAACACAGTGTCTGGGGCATTTGGCTCCTTCTTTCTTCCATGCCAAGATCTGAATTCAGGATTTTCTATTTCTTCTTCTTCCTCCCCAGTTACCTGCATTTACCAGAACACAAAAATAATGAGAGATGTGTAGAGAATTTAGTATTTTCTTACTCTCTGAGTTTGCTGAAGTCAGTAACAGAATAGAAGCTTGACACTTAATATCTTTAATCTATCTTGCTGTAATTTAGCATACTACTTCACTTCTCTTCACAATTAAGACTTATTTTTGAATCTTCAGTTTATATTCGCCTGTATGTTATTCCCCTCCTCTCCCCAATATTGCCTTCAATCCATATTTTCTAGACCTCTCATGATTTTTGCTATCCTCTCCTCTGGATCTTCAGCTGGTCCACGTTGCCATTAAGCTTGTTACCTGCCCCTTGGTGGACATAATACAGGAGGTAAGACCCTCTCAGGAGTGTGAACATCAGCAGAGGATACACAGTGTTTTTGTCCATTCCTTCCAAGGTGGAGATGGCTTTGATTTCATTCTGGCATGGCATCACACCCAGGCTTTGATCTGCTCCATGTCTTGCTCTGCTGCTTAGTTCTCCCGGCATGGATGGCCAGGGAAGAGGAGCTGGGCCAGTAAAAATGTTCAAGGTAGAGCAGCCTGAGCATAATGACTCAGCTCTATTTCATCTCTGCTAATTTCTTGAAAATTGGCCTGCATTATTTACCCACTTTCTGCTAAATAAATCAGAATATTTCTGTATGACACTGCTGCTCAGCAGCCCTCTTAATGAGCATTGTGAGCTGATCATTTTTAACCCTGAGCCCTGGACTTCCATTAATTTCAGTAGTCAGAGGTACTGCTGATTAAATGAGCTGTTTCCAGGAGAATAAATCTCCCTGCACACATAGAGAGAGTAATTGACAGATTACCTGCGTGGCTATTTCAGGTGTAAGAGTCTGGTGTGATTTGGTGTCTGTAAGCTTGGAAGCAGCACTGGAAACCTCTGCAAATGTTTCCCATTTTTAGTGTGAAACAGCTTTTACAAACCCTTGAAAACATTAAAATAATGCTAAAAAATAAATGAAGCATTATTTGACCTGGAGCATGGTTGTTTCACTTTCCAATGTTGCAAACAACTAAAAAGCCTAGTTATTTTGACCCACTCTATTTAAAATGTTAATTGTGTAATATAAAGTTTAGAGATCTTCTGCCATTGCTAATCTCAATCTTCATTTCTCTTCTTAATTGCACATTTGAACAAGAAATTGTAATGTTTTTAAATTAGCTCTTACGATCTATTGGGTCTTATGTGAAGGAGAAGGTAGTTACTTGGAGGAGATGAGGTTTATATCTAGCTAGATCTGGCTGGTTCCCAGCAACATTGCAGGGGAAGTTGCACTTGCAACAAACATTTTTGAAAAATATGTGTTTAAATCATCATTTTCCTTTCCTCAGTCCTGTTGTCTGAAAGAAGCCCATGTTTTGTATTCAGAGTGCTGGACTGGGAAGAAGCAAAGGTTCTTGGGACCTGATGGCAAGGATTTGATAACAAAGAGTAAAGTTACAATGGAAATCAGGCAAGGAAAGGGAAAACGGCTCAGGTTTTGCCATGTGGTATCTGATATCATGAAGAATAAAGTGTTTTCTTATTTAGAATTTTATTGCATATTAGCAAATATTATTAATAAAATAATAAAGTCTCTAGCATTTTATAGCTGCATAAGGAGCATTCAGATGATCTAATTTAGTCCCCATTTATGGGAGACTGTGTCATATAGTCCTCTTTATGGATTTGTCAGAGCTGTCCTAAAAATAGCTATTTATTTAAAAATAAAACGTTACTTTCTTGCTCCCCAGTTTGCAATGATATTTCAGACATTGCTTTCTTATGGCTAGGAATCTTCCACTGATTTCCATTCAAGTTACTCCTGACAGTTAATACTCACTTATACTGGTGTTCTGCCACTTGTCATTCTTCCTCTTAAATGAAAAAAAAAAAACACCCAACCTTTTTATGACTTGTCCTAATGAGTTTACATAAAGGAATAATATCTCCTCTTGGCTTTGAATGTGCCAGGCAAAATAAGTGAGGAACACTACATTTCATAAAATAGATTATTGTATGTCCCAGTGCCTCTCTTCACTCCATGCCTTTTTTGTTTTTGAATTCTTGATCAGAGCTGAAACAGAATTTTATTGAGATAAGCATCACTGTGGCTTGTTTCATGGCATTAATTGTTTTATGTTGTTGTTACAAATGGTTCTGTTGATAAATTCTAGATAGCTTTTGCCTTTCTCAACAAAGCTAATCTTCCTTATCCTATCATCCCCTGATTGATTAACATGGTCTTCATCCTCCCCAGTAATTTCTCACTGATAATTTCCCAACTTTTAGTAGAAATACTTATTATTGCTAGGCTCTCAAGCAGAATCACAAAGCACATTATATCATTACTTTTCATTCTATTTCTGTTAGGCACGGCTTCTCCTTTCTTTCAGACTGAAACTCCAGTATTTCCTGGCATTGGCAGTGCTTTCCAAAGTTGCACCAGTCTTTCTGACCAGAATTGTGCCTCCTTTCTCATATCTGAGCAAAATACCAGATGAGCTCCAAGACAAATGTTTAAAGAAATTACTTTCCCCAGTTCTCTTTTTCTTTTTTTTTTTTTTTTTTTTTTTTTTTTTTTTTTTTTTTTTTTTTTTTTTTTTTTTAATCACTAAGCTCCCACGAACTTTAAGGGTATTGTTACTCTGTTTTTATTGGTGACTATACTGAGATGGCATAGTTGGAAAAGCATGGATCTGCAAGGCAATTTAGTCACTTGTAATGGGGCTGCAAAGAAGTAAAGTTAGGTGTCCTACTGTGTAGTCCCTCATTAAATCCTGTAATTTCATGTCTGTGAATGCTCCTGTTTTCACAGGTAGAATGTGCTAGAGGCCGTAAGTTCTGATGCTGTATGTATCCAAATTTATCTACCTTATCAGGGATGCCCAGCCTACATTTCATGCTAAAGCCATTGTAACTAAAACTCCAAAATAAGCTTTATTGAGACCCAACTAATTAGAGTGCTCCAAGAATCCTGCCATGGAGCTGGGCTCTTGGAAACACACCCTTGACTCAGCTGTAGCCGCTGCTTTTGGTGGGAGACATCAGGCAGAGCATTTCTGTTTGTGGCTGGATGTGCTTTACAGAGTGGCCTTTAATATCCTTAATCTCAAATTTTTGATTTAGGAGGACTCCCTGTGCTTGAGGTGTGGCACATCTCCCCTCCTCCCAGAGAAGGGTGTGAGGGAGGGTCCCTTTTAAGGTCTGCTGATGTTGGTGCTCTTCTCTGCAGAAACCAATAAAATCTGGTTTGCCCAGGGTGATAAACATGGACATAGATTCCTAGGAGGGTGGTGGGCTGCCTCTGCTGGCCTCCAGTAGCAATAATCCAGGGATTAATCCCAGTTTAATCCAGGAATGGCTACACCTCCCTGTCTCTCACATGCTGCCTGAACACTGAGAGTGATGCTCCTCTCCCCATCCCCAAATAGTCTTTGCAGGATATAAATTCAAATGCTATGTCCATCATTACCAGCAGGTCAGTGGCACAGACAGCAGTAGGACTTGAGCACTAAAATGCTTTCCTTTTTGCTTTGTTCTCATTTTTAAAAAGTTGACAAACTCCAGTGGGCTGGGGAAAGAGGCCAAGGATGTTCCTGGTTACCTCGAATATTGTCCTTTCTGTGTGGATGGAATAGCTTGTGGCTGTTGGAGCTGAGGCAGTGAGGCATGGAACAGGCTTCAAAGAAAGTTTTACAAGAAGGCTCATTTCAGAGTTGAAATTTGTTATTTATTAGAAGTATTAATACGTGGAAATGTATCTTTATCACCTTTTTGGGGCTGGTCTGAACTGTTATCCTCATTTCACACATGCTTTTTGTAACCTCACCATTTGTTCTCATTTTCTCTTTTCTCTTTCTGGCCACCTTGCTTCCATCCCTTTGCTTCTCAAGAGATTAAAGGGCCAAAATGCTGCTCCCTAAATTACTTCATTATCCACAGAAAGTTTCACAGTGTAATTATAATGCAAATAGGAAGTTACTTATATTTAGAAAAGACAAGGCATTTAATTTAGTACCAAATAGCAGGAATGAAAGGCACTCTCTTTTCTATCTATGAAATTGCCCAGTCTATTCTGGTTAACAAATTTTGTTCAGGATGCTTAATAGAGTTTCAAGTCGTATATTAATTATTAAGCGTGATCCAAACTGTCACATTTACCAAGTGTTGCTGCACTGGTGTAATTTAATGTCTACTGTCAGGAAATAAATCCCTAGAATATAGATTTTAGTTCTGACTATGCCACTAACTTAAGTGACTGGAGGTGCTTCCCTCATCACTCCAGACTAATTTTTCTCTGTCTGTGAAACTTATGTTATGGCAAGTACCTATATCATACTGGGTGAATGACGAGTCCTTGATGCAGCTGAGAAGTTGGAATTTACTTTCAGAGAAAATGTTTGCATGTCAAAAGCTAAGTTTTGGTATGTTTTGAAGTAATTTGTCCTGTGAATCTGAAAACACTTCCAGAAATTCTTCAGGAATGGGAATATTAAAATTTCATCTTTGGTATTGCTGTTGGTGTATTATTTCCTTCTTCTCATGTTGGCTTTTCATGGCTTAGCAGTGGTACTAGTGCATGCATTAGTGTTCAGCCATCAAATTGTAGTACAAATTGGAGAAACCGGAACAAGTAGCAACAGCCCAAACTATCTTAAGAAATCAAAATTAATTAAAATCCTTTATGCCTGCACAAAGACTGCATACTGTGTTAAGAAGTAATATTTAAAAAAGAAAACATGAAAGTTTAAAATAATGAAGAAGTAAATTTTCAAAAGGCAATAATGAGATATGTGATTTATCAATTTTTTAAATGTAAGCAGAAACAGGGTTTGGCAACCAGTGCTTCAGAATATAAATCAGTTATTTTCTGACATTCTTCAGATATATTTTCAGTAAGCTATTGAAATAGACAACTGGTTTTCTGTCCTTGTGCTAATGTATATCAGTAAATTTACTCTATCAGTATAGTAAATGGTAAGCAATTATAAATCAATGGAGACCACAAGCTTTAGAAATAAGCTATGTAGAAGGAGAGAAAAAGCTAAAATAATAGCATTGTGCTGTTCAAGAAATGGAACTTTTTGAGCTGTAGAACCAGAGGGGATGTTTAAAAAATCAGAAGAAAAATAGTGTGGAGTTTTGCTAAAAAGGGTAGTGTAGACAAATAAGAAGGTGGTGAATAGTGAGAACAATAATTTATGTGAATCTGAGCAATCCAACTGATTAATTTCACATGAAAGTCCATTCAGTTTTCTTGGAAATGACAGAAAGAAATTTCAAGTTTGAAGGAAAAGCTTTGATCTTTGTTTCTCTGCAGCTTCAGAGTGGGTTCTCTGTCGAGCTAAAACAAGAATGCTCTCTGCTCTCCCTCACTTTTAGTCATGTGTTGGAACTATGAAACAGACCTAAAAAATTAGGAGAATTATTATCAATAGTATTATCAAATCAATGCTATGATTTTTATTTTTAATCACGATTTCAAGACTGTTAATACAAAGCCTGAAATTGACTTTCTAATATTTTTTAGAGAGAGAAAAGAAAAGGAGATTGCAAAGAGATTTGTCTGTACTGGATTGGCCCAACATATTTGGAAATTGCTCTCCCCAGAGAACAATCCTGGCCACACAAATCCAGTACAGAACATTTGGAAATTGCTCTCCCCAGAGAACAATCCTGGCCACACAAACCTACTCAGCATGTTTGGAAATTGCTCTCCCCAGAGATCCAAGGCTGACACGTGTTCAGCTGAGTGTTTTGATTTCCCTTTCTACACATCCCAGTACAGTTGAACATGTGCCCTGTTCCAGAGTCCTGATAGGCAGACTAATTTCCCCTAGAGCTGGGAGGGGCTGGGAAGAAGCCCTGTGTCCTTCCTGGGGGGATGTGCCCTCCTCCCTTAGAGATGCAGGAGCTGCTCTTTGTGCTGGGGAGCAGAGCCAGGTCTCTGCTATCCAGTGAGGGAATTGGGGATCCCTGTTTTTTAGTCATCTTTTGGAAGTACTTTTTTGGAATGGGATCAGGTATGATTTGATTTTAACCTGTGGAGACACAATTTACCAGGAGTTGGAGATTGTTCTGTGGATTTGTTCTGCTGGACATCTCATCCCAGGCTCCAGGCCAGTTCTTCATGCACCATTTCTTGTCTTCTTGATGTTTGGCTCAGGATGAGCATGTCCCTCAACTCTAATTCAGTCAGAAGGCACCTGAGTGGTATGTATTATTTAGCCCTGTCATTGTTTCCCTGCACAACATTCTCTGATGGACACACCAAATACTCCTCCACAGGAAATGTCTGCATTTCAAAAGGTTATTTCGGAGTTTGTTTCCATCTTGCCTGATAAGATGTCAGTAGCAGTAATGTAATGGTTGGGGTTAACTTCAGTGACATACCATAATGAGAAATTATAGATGGGTAAACTATTTTTAAAATATCATGGGTTGCTAAGTAGTTACTAAAGTGCTTTACCCACACATGTAAGTATATCAAAGCATTTCTTCTTCTTAGTGTTACAGTGAAACAGTTTGACACTTCAGCTTCAATATAACAGAGCCAGGAGATGCTTTGATCCAAGTGCCAAACTGCACCTTTGCAAGAAACAGGACATGCTTTGATGTAGTTAAAAAAAAAAGAAAAAAGATGGAATTTTCATTCAGAATAAAGTTTCCTATCCTGACTTTTTTTTATTTATTTATTTTATTTATTTTTTCTGACATGAGATTTTTGGAAGGTAGCCCTGTAGGGGATTGCATCTCCTTTCCTGAAAGTGCAGTGGAGCTCCATGGAGCTCAAATGCGGTCCTGTATCTCCACATCATGGTGGGAATTGCATTAGGGAAAACAGTACATTTATGGTTGTGCTGTTAGTGTGGATGCATAGCAATTTGAAATCAGAAGCTGAACTGGTTTTCACCACAATATGGTTTCTGATATTGACACAGCCAGGGTTAGGTTCTTAAAAACCTTCTCCCTGGAAAATTCTGCTCCTTGATGAAAGTCTAATATTTGTGGTCAAGGACACACTCTTTGTCCTTGCCTGCCTGTGTGTCATGAAATAGCTGCTGTAGATAGCTCCAGGGCTGGCAGCGATTGGAAAAGGGATTTCTTTGTACACTGTGTATTATTTTGATGGACATTAATACAGGAAGCAATTTTATTTTTTTAATATTTTTTGAGCATCACAGTAAACCTGAAAAATAAAGGCATAAATATTCAGTTCTTCCTAGGAAACCCAGTTCTCATTTCATGTTTTCGGTATTCTAACAGGGACAAAAGAGACACCTTTGATAAAACGCAATATAAATGAAGGTAAAAATTTAAACTTTGATGAGAAAGATTATAAAACATGAAAGCAATTAATGTAGTTGAGAAGATTCTAGTCCCATCTTGGAAATGGAGGAATGTTCTATGTGTGTTTAGGCCAAAAATTCTGTAACATAGGTCTTAGTGAGAAAAAAAGAGAATTCAAGGGAGGTGATGAGTGATCACTGGCAGGTGTAAGAAGGCAAGAAACTTGAGCAAGGTTTTGCCAGCGGAATGTGTAGGTTGTTTGACTTCAAAAGGGTAGGAGTACTTTTCTGGAATAGTCAAAGCAACCAAAAAAGAACCAGCCTAGCACAAAACTCAAAGTATGGTCTGTAAAATGGCAGCATTTGTGTTGCTTAGTGTATGGAATATTCTTCCTTGCGCTAACTTCTCTTTCTATTGTCACATGAACTTTTTATTCTATATTAGAAAATAAAAAGGAAGGAAGAAAGAAGGAAGATATAAAAACAGATAAAAGAAAAATAAAAAGCAGGCTTACAGTAAAATATATCTCCCTTAAAACATTGTTAGAAACCCTGTTTTCATAGCTTTTAAAATCCTTCCTCCATCCAGGGTTTCCCACTGGACCATTAAAGAGACCAAAACAGCCCCAGTAGCTTACTTGTCTACATGCCCTGAAGATGAGCCCTTCAAATTTATGTTCAGCTCTCTGAGAAGTGGCCTCCTGTGGGTTTCTGGAGCTGTTCCTCACAGTTGGTGTGCTCCGTGCCCTTGTTACTGCTGCTCCTGCAGGGAGCATCTCCAGGGGACACATCTGAACAGGAACAGGGTGGTTTTCCGTTGAAACCCTGAGCACTGAAAATTTCAGGCTTTCTGTGCTGACAGGCACTGACCCCCAAGCAAACACTGCATTGACCTGAGGCCATGGAAAATTGAGTGATAGCACTGGGATTATGGGTGTGTAGTTTGAATAGAAGCGTGTGATATCACAAGGTGGAAAACTCAGAGTTTAAGGTTTTAGAATATATTAATGTATATATAAAGCAAGATGGAGGTTTTAGGACAGAGGCCAGTCCTTTTTCACCTTCTTCTCCATGGGTCTGGGTGGTATTTTGTAATTGAGTAGAAAAGTCCACATTGTGGGTCATGGGTGGTTGGTTATTGGGTTAAAAGTAAAAATAATTCAGGTGTCATTTCTTAATTGGACAGTTTGTGCTTAAAAGGTCTTGTAGAGAGAGAGATAGGGACCATTTTCAGTTTGTTAGCTGGAAGTGCTATAGAACTCATGGTTTTTGAGACTGTAATGTAGATAAGAATTAATAAACATCTGAGTCCAAACAAGAAATATCATCTTGTGCATTTTATCCTGACTCTGGCAAAAAGAAGATAAAACACAATTGTTTTCCAGACCTCCAGCTCTGAGCTGAGCAGCTCATGGTTTGCCCTCACCATGGACCCTGCTGGATTCAGCAGCTTGGTCCAGAGACCTCTAACAGCCCAGCCAGTCTGAATTAGTCTGAGATTCTGACACGTAATTTACATTTGCAGACCCCTTCAGCAGAGTTGTCACTGGTTCTTTTTCATGTAGATTCATGCTTTGCCAGATAAAATAGAGTTGTACTTACCCTGTTCTAATGAGAGAGATCATGGCTGTCTGCCTTGAGGTAGTCAGCTAAACCTCTTGCTAGAGTGAGCAGAAAGAAATAGATGTTTCCAATACGTGGTGCATCTCCTCCTACGGAAGCATCTGAAGGAGGTGTTAGATGAATTGTAGCCTGAAAGCACCCAACTCTCCATTGATGATGTGGTTTGAACTAAAATTATTCCTATAACTGAAGATCTGTGAGTGACCACATTTTCAGTTACTGGAAAATAAGATAGTTTTACTAAGAAAGTATCCATAGGAGTATAATAGATGACCCCATCTCAAATGAAAATACAAAATTGATATTTTTGACTATATATTAAAGAAAATAAGATTTGCATCTAAGAGACTGGTGAATTTTTGAGTAATATGTTAGGTAACTGAAGGATAAGTAAAGAAGGCATCTTTTACTGTATTTCTTAAATTTGGATGACAGTCTGTAGGATTTCTAAGTTGGCACATGTTAAGAACCAAATAAAATGCACATCTCTCATTTTGCCTTTCCTCTGCTGTGTTTCACGATCTGTGAAAACCTTGTTTTGGAAAGCCAGATATTTTATATTCTGCTTTGGTGGTCCCAGGTTCTTTGCCATTTGCATGCCACATGCTTTGCTGATACTTAGTGGTCATCCATTTTAGAGCCACCATTGTCCTAAGTCACTGTCAGGCAGTAAACATCTTTTTTACTGACTCTCAAGTGATTTAAATCTTACAGGCCGAGACATACTAGGTGATCTCATGTGGCCCTAAGAGTAATTTCCACTGCCTGCTGCTATTTGTTAGCTGAGGTCATATTTTCTACTGTGAAAGTTTCCCCTACAACCCTTTTACTCATGTTCTCTGATGTTTGTGGCTAAGCCACCAGTGCTGCTGTCCCTGTTGGTGACGTGAGTCACAGTTGTCACACTGTCTGGAGTAGCTCACCTCACCCAGTCTCTGATCTCCATCCTGATGTGCAGGATGGAGGCCACAGTCTCTGAAGAAACATGCATGTCCAGCACAATTAAGGAAAGAAATCTAAAGGGACAGGATAAGTGCTCTTTTTACACTGATATTTTTCCCCCTCAAAGTCAGTCTTGCTTCTAAATGCATAAATATGCATAGAGCAGCTTCTTTCAGGAGATGCCCACTTTTTTGTTTGTTTGGGGGATTGTTTGTTGGTTTGTTTTTTATTTGTTTGTTTTTGATTTTTTATGTTTTGGTATCCCCTGTGCGACAAATCAACCTCATTTCACTGAAAATGAATATCTATATTTATATCCATATCCTGTGAAATGAATATCCTTCACTTATATCCTTATATGAAATCTCCTTGTAAAATGATAGCATTTTGTATATTCATTATTTTGTCTGCATTCTATCTGAAGTGCAGATGAAGACTACTAAAGGCTTTTGTAGTATCTAAAACATTTTCTTGCAGATGAACATAAAAGCAAGAAATTTTTGCAGGTCAAACACAAGGGCAGTAGTAGCATCAGTGTTAAACCCCAAATAGCTGTTGCTTCTAATCCCAAATTTACTCATCTGGGCAGGTTCACCAAGTCTTTCCAGCCTCCCCAAGTACTAAAACTGAGACCATGTTGCTCTTTGAGATCCTACAAAGTTCAAGGTGATCCTTCTAGTCCAGTAAAATCTACGTGCCAGCTTTTGCAGATACATTTTTTGAGGTCACTTCTTCTATATGTTAGTGCATTTGAAGAGAGTAAATTATATTGTAGTCTTCAAATTGTAAAACCAACTACTACGAGGAACTCCTTCCTTTGGAAATACTAATGAAAACAGTTGAATTCAACTTAGGTATAATAAAACTTTGTTAATTTAATGAAATGAAGGGCATAAAACCAATTTGGTTGAATGTGTGATTTTTGTGAGTGGAGGTCTTATTAATGCAGCAAGCAGTGACTGTATCTCCATCATGAATAATTAAACCCCTTTCAGATAATCAAATAAACAGAGATTTTTTGTATTTTTCTTTTTGTAACCAAGTACTGTGCTTTTAAGAAGTGTTTTGAAATTACAGGATGAAGGGCAATATAGAAGTGCAATGTATAATAACAATAACTTTTTAAAAAATTATTATTATTATTGCTACTGAGACCACTGGCTTTCCTTTTAAAATTTTGTTGATTTCACTTGCACATTTTTAATTGCTTAGAGAAATGATGTAGTCATATCTCAGAGTTGGTTTAATTAGAATTATTGATGTCTGAAGCAGCACCCAGGCTGGGGAAACTGGGGTCTGATCAAAGTCACAACTAATGGTTTAATGAAGTTAGAAATTCAGTCTGTAATTAACATTGAAAGAGAAAGCATGTGCTTTCAAAAAGCACATTTTATATTAAGGAAAAAGGCACTTCTTATTTATTTGGAAATACTCATTGCACTATTTAAAAAGAAGGGTAACAGTAATGACTGAGTTTTTCACCTGGAAGGAACCCTGGAAGCAACATGTGGTTTTACAGACACTGGTATACTTTACTCTCCTTAATCAGGTTTAGAAGTGCATGTGAAATAGGAAGTTCACTTTAAGAAGGGTTCTAAGACTTTCGAAATTTTGAGTTTTGAGGGTGGTGGGGGGAATCTTCCTAGCATGATTGAAAGTACATATAAATGTTTACAATTTTTAAATGTATTCTACAGAACAAATAAGTTTTACACTGGGACAAATTCTGATTTGAGGTACTGAAGAAAACAGAAGACATTAAGTAATGGGTATTTTAAATTCTCTATCAGCTCACTGACTCCTGAGGATGCACAGGACAGTTGAGCATGTGGGATGAATCCTCACCTTTATTCTGAAGTCTGTCAGTGGATACATTGTGTTAGTTTAGTAGATTTTTGTAATTTTTTTAATTGGCAACATGCTGACTCTGATTCTGAAGCGAAGTGAAATGTGGCACAGTCCAGGTTTAACTGGGAAAGCACACTTACTTCATGTTTCTCAAACTTCCTGGGTTGGGCATGGGAAATCACGACACCAAAGTTTTTTGTGGCTGTGCTCATGGTGTGACAGAGTTGGGAACGTGGGTGGATTTAACTGGACTTCTGGGTGACAGATGGAAGCTGCTGGGGCTGGAGAAAGTTCAGGCAGACCAAAATAGAGAATGACTTCTACCTGCAAGATGAACACAAGGATATAGGCAAAGTGGTGCAAGAGGCTTGATTTCTCTTAAGCAGCCCTTCCAGGCTTCTGTTATTTGGCATCTATTACAGGGTCTTTTTTGTGCACCCTTCTTACAATCAGAAATAAATATATGTATTCCAAGGTGGCTGGGAATCCTCCCTTGATGAGAGCAGTTGACATTCAGTGTGCTGTGTGGAAGACCCACCACAGATTTCATCTTTTTCTGAAACTGTGTTCACACATTCTCCAAAAGTATGCATTTTTATCATTTGCACTTTATTGGTCAGCCCTTCCTGAACCATTTTCATCCCTAATTAAGGATGCAGAGAGCTTTACATTATTCTGCTTATGATTTCAAGAGCTCATTTTATACTGCTTGTTTGGGGATTTGCTTCCTTGGGATAATTTATTACTGTATGAATGAAAATGCTTTTCTGAAATGCTGTTAATCAGCTCAAGATTTTAAAAAACTAATTGAGAATATTTCTCATTATTTTTAAATTCTCAGGGGTGCTATAGTGTGTGCACACTATTATAATCTAAATCTGTAATTTGGATTTGCTTCTTGTGCCCTTTAGCACAATGGTATACATGGGAATTTTAAGAAGTATGACTGACACTTAGCCACCCCAGCCACAGTGAAGAAAATGTGCTCTTTATTATTTCCTCATCAGCTGCTGCCTCCTGTTAGCAGTGAAATTATTTTGACAAGAGCTGTTTTGATATACTCATTTATAGAAGGGCTCAAACTAATCAAAAGAACTTCCTGACACTTTGGACTATTGGGCTGCAGTATAATCTCAGTGATGTGGGGGAAGACTCATCATGTGAGTTGTTCTAAAATTGGTTAAGGAAAATCACCGAAGAATTTATGGAAGGGAACATCTATTCTCTGTCATGGGATGTTCCAGATAAGATAATAAGCTATGTCTATCACTCTTTGACGTTGAAACTTAGTATTTCATGTGATTGATGGAGTGATATATTGCTTATGCATTGTACCTTGAGATTGTACATGAAGTCTGATGGCACTGGGTAATAATGCTGAGGCTCATCCATGAAGCTTTTATACATAGAGCTAGTGTCACCTGAAGGTTTCCTTTTGAGCAGCACACTGGATTGCAGACAGCTGGTAAGCTGGGTGGAGAGTGCTGTTTGTCAGTGTCCTCTATCATGAGAGGTTCCATTCATCTTTTGTAGCTCTGATGAAACAATCTGCAGCCCGCAGCCTGTGCAGTTCATCAGTTTTCATTCATGTGAGCATTCCTTTTGAGGCAGAATCAGAGACTGATTCTGGCAGAATGGCTGAGATTGGAAGGGGCCTCTGGAAGTCACCTTGTCCAACCCCACTGCTCAGTTACAGCCACCTGGAGCCAGTTGCCCAGGACCATGTCCACATGGCTTTTGAAATCACCAAGGATGGAGACTCCACAGCTTCACTGAGCAGCCTCACACTGCAGGAGTGTTTCCTGATGCTCAGATGGGCCCTGCTGTGTTTCAGTTTGTGCCCATGGGCCCCTGTCCTGTCACTGG
>VZUI01037447.1:0-42563 GCA_013401135.1 Cettia cetti | reverse complement strand
TTTTTTTTTTTTTTTTTTTTTTTTTTTTTTTTTTTTTTTTTTTTTTTTTTTTTTTTTTTTTTTTTTTTTTTTTTGAGTTATAGTGCTTCTGGTCTGGCTCACACAACCCATGAACTGACGTGGATTCAATATGCACCAGTTACATACTCTGGTCCCAGCAGGTTAAGGATTTTCACACTGGGATGTTTTCCAAAACATATCTGAAGTTAGTGACTCATTCTTTGTATTTCATTTATGTATTTATAAATACAAGGCATATCCTTGGTAACTTAAATGTTATAAAACTCTGGGGGTTACTTTAAGGGTTTTTTTTAAAAAATCCTTAATATATTTGAGTTGGTTTGACAATCTGTTGATCTTCTTCACAAAAATTCAATCATCGCAAAGCTCATCACACTTTTTAATACGTAGTTTGTGGTGATTCTCATATTTACACATGGAATCTATACTTTGATGTGTCTGTGAGAAAGCTTATCAAATATGCTGTTTAAACTGCATGGAGGATGAACCTACTAAATCTAATGCTAAAGATGCTGTGCAGAACATCTGCAGAAGTCCAAACATGTTTTGTTTTATTTTATTATAGCTCCAGAATTCTCCAAAACCAAACAAATCAATTGTGTGGTCATGTCTCTTTTCCTGTTGGCAGAAAACAGCTCAGATTCTGCAGTTTATACTTAAACCTCAGCTCTGCATCAGGGACTGGCAGCTTGAGACTCAGTGACCACCACACTTTAAGAGTACTTTTCTTACCCATGTCAGGACAGTTCTGAAGTAAAACGATGAGGCTTTGAGCTGCACTTTTTTTTTTAAGCAACTCTAAATTTTGTATGTTTTTATAAATAACATGGTAATAATGTGTAAATTTACAAATGGTGTGAAATGAATAGAGTTAGAATCGTGCGCCAAAAAAGTTCACAAAAATCTGTGAGTAAATCAGAACTCATGACATCCTTGATTACTTCAGAAATAGAATTATTATCTAACTTCATATACTAAAGATAACTCTGGTCCCTGAGTAAAGTAATTA
Organism: Cettia cetti; assembly: GCA_013401135.1. Lineage (NCBI taxonomy): Eukaryota > Metazoa > Chordata > Aves > Passeriformes > Sylviidae > Cettia > Cettia cetti. The sequence goes on along the minus strand of VZUI01037447.1, from coordinate 41,533 downwards.
ATAGTTAAACTACATAGTGCATTCCTCAGTTACCTAGTAAATGTTCCCATAACTCTTATTTGTAGCTTCCATTACGAAACTAAGTTGTTTTCTAGAAAATAAACAGGCCCCTTTCATAGAAACACAGAGTTGGAAAGCACCCACAACTCTGGTCCCTACAAAGGACAGCTACAAGAATCACACCATCTGACTTCACATGAATAATGGTTTCCTTGCAATTATTTCTTTTCCTTTTCTGATTTTTCTTGCCTTACAGTGCTCTGACACATACCAAAAACTTTCAAACTGTTAAATGGCCAACACTCAGAAGTTTTTCTTTTGCTGTTTGAAATTTGGTGAAACATTCTTTTGGAAAGAAATCACAAAAATGTGTTCTGATATTGATGAATTTTGTGCTTTAAATATTTTTTTAATTGAATTAAAAATATTTCACCAAGCCCTGGACTGCACACATTGATACTATAAATAGTTGGCTTTTCCTTCATGCTTTCCTGACAATGCTCTGCCCTAACACAAATAGGAGAAAGTGGATAAAAGCTTTATTCATCAAAGCTTAAATACTGCTTTATAAGAATAGTTCACCATTAAAAATTGTAAACAAGTATCTTGAAGACATCTAACATTTGATTTTCAGAATAGGGATTTAAGAATAATATAGAATCAAAGACACACTAAAAAATACTCTAAACACAACATGGAAGACATTTATGAGACTGGAGAGGGGAAAGAAGCACATTTCCAGGTCAATTTCTGAACAGAACAGGAGAACATCTAATGGTCTCTGAAATGCAAAAATAATTTGGTTCTTGTTTAGTTAAGCAGGATAAAAGTGCTCTCTAGATGATCACACAGTATTTTTAAATGTCATCAGTTATCTAAAAAATACTGAGAACAACTTTCAAAACATATTATGTTCAAGTACTTTAATTAAGCATTAACTATGCACAAAGACCTTCTAGTGCAAGGAATGTCATCCTGAAACTGAAATCTTACGTGGTGATGTTGTATACAGAACAGGAAGAGCACCAGCTCTTTCACTTTCAAGTCTGTGTAGACAGCAATTATTCATAGTTTGGAACTTTAATTCTTTCCAAGTCGCACAGGATTTGATTTGTCAGCAAAACATTCATTTAAATGGTCTTCATAATGGTCACCTGCTCCGGCAGCTAAGCAAGCAGATACATCTGGTTTGAAAACTCTGTCCAAACTCTTTTAATGAGTTTAATTAATCTAAACCTCTGAGGATTGTGCTCTCCATAGAGCTGGTTCTCTTTAGTTCTATGTTCCTCAATCAATTGTAGTAAAATGCTCCGGGAAATCTGAGCACTGGGTCTGATCCCTCTATGACCCACAGAACCAGAACAAATCAATTACGTAACACTTGGGTTTTTTGTCTGCAACAAAAACCGATGGAATGTTATTGCTCTAATCTACATTTCATTTTGTTCCCTTTTAAAATTATATGCTTTGGAAACATGTTTGTCCAAATCTCACCTGTAACAATTAAGCTCATTTTATTTTACATAACAAATATTTCACTCATATATACAATTTCTCTTTTTTCAGATGAAACTAATTCTAAACTGACAGTGTCCTATTATATCTTTTCAAAAATTATCTCTCATGATGAGGTAAAAAAGCAACAGCTCTGCAATAACCTGTTATACTTTTGAAAGCCTCTGTAACATGGAGTATTCTACTATTTACAGTACTGAGATAAAACATGCTGTCAAATTTTGTCCGTGAAACTTTTTTCAGAGTTTTTATGTCTTCTGACACAAAGTCAAAGAAGGTTTTCTTTTGGAGTCCTCTTCTTTATGGACTGGATTAAATAATTTTTGTTAGAAAAGACGAAACCTGCTAGCTGACAGCCTGCAATTTTTTTTAACGCAAATTTTTTCCAAAACCTTAAGTCTTCTGTTAAGATACAGACTTCTCTAACAGGTGTGGATATAGCAGCTATCATTCAAATACCTGTGTAGCTTAGACACTTCATAACCTCTTCTAATTTATTTAACTAGCCGATATTTACACACATAAAGTAGCATATGATTAAAAGTTTGTTCAGCCATTTACTTGCTGTTAATATAACCAGTAAAGTTCACTCACTACATCTGCCAACACTCCTTTTTGCTTGTCCTTTTCCAACAAAAATCCAACTCAAAGTGCCATGCTAAAATGCTGTTATCTGGCAGTCAAAGGTTAGACCGAAAAAAAGAAAATGTAAATTCTCTTCCTCTAAAAGGTTTCATCAACTTCAAAACTGCCAGCTCCACAAGTCTAAATGCATCTGGCACCAGCAGAAAACATTTCTAAAATGGTACATTGATAAAGTATTGTCACATATACAAATTGGCTCACTTCAGACACTTTGCTTCTAAGCATACTGATAGTTGCCAACTAATCCAAGGTTGCCATGAGTGTCCTTGATCTCAGAAGCAGCGTCACTTTTACTAAACTTTCCAGAATATATGCTGCTTCTACTTAAATATGTTCCCTTAACTGGGATGCTACCTTTGCCTTTCTTTCCTTTTTTTTTTTTTAATTAATCAATTAGAAGAACCATGATATGCTTTGTAGAGTTAAATTTATCCCTTAACATGACAATAATGTAAATAGCTCTTGCCTGGATGGCCAAGTTGGCCTATTATATATGTCTCTCTCCCCAACAAGAATATCTATATTCTCTTGACCTTTGTAACATAGGTACAACTATGAGAGTAATGATTTATCTGTGAAAATCTGTTGTGTAGTTGGAGGAGGGTTAATATAGTATTTTCTACTTCTGTTTCTGAAGGAACACTGCCAAACAACAGGAAAGATGAAAATTCAATTTTTAAGTCAAACAAACTCAGACACAATAGGCTAGGATGGCCTAGAAGCTGGAAGGATACAGAGCAGGAACAGCTGATCCCAACTGAAGGGATGCTCCATGACATATAACATCATGACATATAACACCATGACATATAACATAATGAAAATGGAGGGAAGAGGTTTTAGGGTGTAGCTAATGCTCAAAGACTGTCTGGGTATAAGCACACTACTTGTGGAAGGTGGTGAGTGATTGTCTTTGCATTGTTATTTTCCTTTTTCCTATTTCCTTCACTTAGTAAATTGTCTTTATCTCAACAGACAAGTTTTCTCACTTTCACTCTTACTATTCTCTCCCCCAGTTCATGGTTGGGGTAGAGGAATCAGAGAGTGGCCAGGGCCAACCATCAACCTGCTGCCATTATACAGTACAATAATATTTCACAGGGGGTGAGGATGTGACAGGGAACACACACAAACATATTAAAAAAGCTACAACCCTAAATGTAATTTTTGGATTGGTGTCTATTAAAGCCAAGTTTTTCTATAAAAGCTCAGAGTCTGAGGTAGAATTAAATACTCCTTAACATAAAAATAGAAATTGGTGAACTTAAAATTTTGGACATGATCTAAATCCCACTTAGCTGAGTATGTCAAAGCAGATACCAGAACATGTGTAATCAGTGTTGCAGTTAAGTTAACTTTACTAGTAATGAAGACCCTTAGTGCTTTCTAGTATCACACAAGATCTCATAAAAGAATACAACAGGTTCATAATGAAAATCTGCCTATATCTCCTTTTTTCAATGAGAGAAAATAAAAAAGCTGCAGCAAAATCTTCCACAACAATGCATTTCATGAACACAGCTAGACTTTGTTCCTGATTGTGAGACTGTGTGAGTGAATTGTGAGGATGGAGACTTCAGTAAAAATACTACTGATTCAAAGGAACAAAAAGAAAATTTCTATACCTAAGATCCTTGTATATACAAAGTATGAAAGCAAAGATTCAGTCAAAATTGCAACTGCTACTATATGTGATATGGAAGCATTAAGCATCTTCTGTGAATTCTCTACTAAAAAAAAAAAAAAAAAAGACTGAAGGAAAAAAAGAAACTATCTTGATTATAAATACACTATCATTTGTTCACATCACTAATCAGTTTCCAGGAAGTTATACTCTTTTCCGAAGCAGATAATTAATTTCATTTCTGAAAACTGTTTGCTGAGTGAATACGCTGCACTACCGGCTAATACATTTGAATACATGCTTTACTTGTGTATTTCCAAGGTATTTTATCAACCAATGTGATTCATGCAATGCCACGTTTACTATGGAATTACATATATTACAAGATGTAGTGGCTACAAATTACTTTCAAAGCCCACCTAGATGACAGATATTTTGATTTTCAAATTAATCCAAAACCAAAGATCATACTGTTTGCAAACTGGAAATTAGATTTCCAAGTAACTGAAACACTTGAGAGAAAACTGTAAGTTTTTGCAAAAAAACCAAACCAAATCAAGCCAAACCAAACCAAATCAAATCAAACCAAACCAAACCAAACCTAACATTCCACAGACAATCTGTCTAATTTCTTAGGTGTTGTACTACAGAACAAAGAACAGGGAAATGCATTTCAAATATGCTGAAAAATAATTCAAGCTGATTGTGAACGGTTTACAGAAAATGCCATATACATGCTTGTCATGAACTGCACAGATGCTTGAATACTTTAATAACCAGAAAATATGAGATAACTAACATTTAGAAAGAACATAAGAAAATAATGAAATTACTACAGAACAAAAAAATACTTGAATACAATTTCTACAGCTCCTTGTAAAAATCAAAACTCTTTAAACAGCTGATAGAGATTAAACAGTTTTTTTAAATGAAAAAGATCACAGTATAAGGCTGGTTCTCCAGAATTAATGCCATGAATTCAATCAGATTGCTAAAGAAACAATAAATATATTAATTATTTCATTATTTAAAATGTAAAAAAAAAAAAAATCATCTGTGATTCCAAAAATGGAGAAAGTATGTCACCAACTAATAGCCAACAAATCTGTTTCAGGTTCTGGTCCTGTCACTGGGGACCACTAAAAAGAGCCTGGCTTTGTACTCTAATGTACCCTTCTGCAGGTATTAATATGCACTGGTATGATCCCCCTGAGCCTTCTATTCTCCAGGGAAAATAGTCTCAGCTCTCTCAGCCTTTTCTCATGCAAGGGATGCTCAAGCTCCTTCATTATCTTAGTGGCCCTTTGTTGGATTCTCCCCAGTATGTCCATGCTTGTAATAGGGAGCCCAAAATGCGGTAGAGTACTCTAGATGTGGCCTCACCAGTGCTGAAAAGATGGCAAGGATCACTTCTATTGACCCGCTGACAGCATTTTTCCTAACGCAGCTCAGAATTTCATTAGCCACCTTTGCAGCTAAGGGCAAATTGCTGACTCTTGCTCAGCTTAGTGTTCACTGAGCCCACGCCTCAGGAAAGCTGTTTTCCAGCTAGTCAGCCTCCAGCAAGTTATGGTGCAAGGAGTTTAACTTTTTCAAGTATCAGACTCTGGAATTCCAGTTTTTGAAGTACAAGAGGCTCTTGTTGGCCCTTTTCTGCCACCTGCTGAAAGGCAGCAAAACCCACTGGTGTATGAGTCATTCAGTTTTGTACTACCAGGAAGCTTGCTGAGGGCGCAGTGATCCAGCATGCTAATTATTACTGAAGATGGTAAATGGGACTGGAACCAGTATTGAGCACAAGGAACACCACTGAGGAAATTTTTGCCACCACTTATTACCCTCTGCTGCCAGTCATTTAAGCAGTTTTTAATCGACCTCAGTGTCTGCTCATCTAGCTCATACTTCTTCAACTTCTCTAGAAGTTGAGCTTCTCTATGAGGATCTTTTGGGAGACAGTGCAAATAGCCTTTCCACTGTCAAGGCAGACTTGGTTTTGACAGACTTGCTTTTTGTTTGCTTCCAAGAGCCTAAGAGGAAACACTGGATTCCTCTTATTGATCAAGCCTGTCAATTCCGGATAGAAAAGGATTAGTTGCTCAAGCCAGACTTGCTTTTGGTATGCTGACTGCTTCTGGGCACCTTTTTTTGTACACATCCCTGGAAATGGTACCCCAGAGTAGATGATCCATCATGTTCCTAAGGACTGACTTAGGACCTTACATCAGAGCAGCCTCTTCCTACTCCTCCTTTCTGCCCTTCCTGACCACAAGGCTGCAATCCTAATGCATCTTTCCCAGTTACCATGATTACTGAGAAACTATTATGAGTAGCCTATTAGTGACATCCGCTAGCTCCCTTGTGCCTATGGCAGGGCTTTACAATTTGCTTAACTAAATGCTTAACATTTTCTAACCCAACTGTCTTCCATTGTGGGAGTGTCTTCCTCACTCAAAACTGTCCATTTGATCTCTGGGGACTATGTAAGCTACTCTCACCAGTAAATACTGAGGTAACACACTACTTAACGCCTTCTACGCTCTCTCACCAGGGCCCCTTCACCATTCAGTAGAAGGCTCACATTGCCTCTAGCTTTCCTTTTATTTCCTGTGTGCTTACAGAAGTCTTTCTAGTGCAAGCTGTCCCTGCCTGTGGTAGGAATTAGCTGATCTTTACGGTCCCTTCCAACCCAAACTACTATATGATTCTATGATTTGTTGTTCAACATTGAGTACCAGATTCAATTCCAAATGTGTTTTAGCTTTCCTACTAGGTCTGCATGCTTAGACAGTGTCTCTATGTTCTTTCCAGTTTACCTGTCCTTCTGGTTTCCACTTTTTTGCACACTCCTTGTTTATACTTGAGTTTTGCCAGAAAATTGTTGTTCCTCCACACAGGCCCATTTCATCTCTCTGAAAATGGGATCAGTTTCAAGCTTTGACCATAGAACTCTTACGTGGATGTTTCATTAATGTTTGCATTAATTTATTTCTTCCTAATGAACTTCTAAAACATGCAGGTAAACATTGCACTTGGCATTTTTCAAACTCATTCTGTTCTTTTTCAGGAAAGATAGCTCAAATTCCAGTTTATCACCAGGTCTTCAATCTTTCAACTTCTATCTAGTACATGATGTGTTAAAATGCATTTTTCTTCTTGATAAAAAGATGGTGGTTTGGTTTGGTTTTTATCGTGGTAATGAATAGTCACAGGGCATTTTCTTCCTAATTTTTACTTCTAAACACTCAAGTTTCTAAAACATGGCTGGGAAGCTGATCAGTCCTCCACCAAGATGGCTACTTTACTAATTTTTTAGCGATTTAGAAAAAAAAAAAAGAAGTTAAGATGTGCTTGCCATCTTCCATCTTGTTTAAAATAAAGATACATAACACCTTATTTACAGCTCATTAGCACAATCACCTGCCGTCTGTGAATGTCTGCTGCAAAGCTCCTGCTTTACAGAAACATGTTGTTCACAACATATCACAATTTAGATAACTAATTAGACATGGGTTTCAAAAGTCACCAGGTCTTCCACTGATTCAATACTTATAGTCTACGTGGAAATTTTAAAGTTTACCTTTACCAAGGAAAACTTGGACAAGCAAATACTACTTAGTTCCCAAACTTTTCTACAAATTTATTTATAATATGCTCTACTTAAGCAACTATCATACTTATTACAGATCTGTTGTACTATTAAAGTGTACTAGTGGACTGTGTCCTGTTTCTGGCCAGGACAGTAACAGTTAATTTTTTCAGTAGCCATGACGGGGCATGGCTAGGGCCTTGAGCTTGCCCAGGAAATTCAGTTTTAGAACTTAAAACGGCAAGATGGACATAATCACATTCCAATGGATGTGGTCCACAAAACAGCAGCTATGTCCCCACCAACCACCACAAAGGAAACACAGCTTTCTTAGGGGCTGTGGGCTTTTTGGAGGAAGTATATTGTACATTATATATAGACAGACTGTAAGCCCTCTCTATCATGCGAGATGGAAGAAGAATGATTTCAAGTAGGACCTAAAAACAAGAAGCTTCTGAACAAATTAAACAGCAGATTGCTCATGCAGTAGCTCTAGAGCCACTGAGAAAAGGACAAGGTGTGAAAAACCTTTTCTGTATGGCAGCCAGGGAGATGGTCCTTCCTGGAGTCTCTGGCAAAAAAGAGAGTCAAAAATGATTGCTGGTGTCCTGGAGATGGAGATACAAAGGACCTCTGGCCTGCTAAACCGCAACTGAAAAAGAGGTGCTGGCAGCTTATGAAAGGCTGCAAGCTGCTTCAGAAGTGATTTGCACTGAAGCACAGCTTCTTCTGGCACGCTGACTGTCTGTGCTGGGCTGGATGTTCAAAGGGAAAGTCCCTTACACACATCACACCACTGATGTTACAAAGTGGGTTGCACTGATCACACATCTGATTCGAACAGGAAATCAGAATTGCCAGGGGATCTTGGAAATTATCATGATCTGGCCTGAAGGCAAGAATTTCAGATTATCATTGAAGGAGGTGGAGGATGAGTAAAAGGTGTCACATGCTGAGGAAGCCCCACCATATAATCTGCTATGTGAAAATGAAATCTAACACACTCTCGTCACTGACTCATCCAGTCTATATTTGTAGGAATAAACTGAAAATGTGAAAACTGCTCTATGGATTCCTACACAATGAGTTGCAGAAACTATTAAGGGACAAGGTAGGTGAACTCAGGTTGCAGCTGAAAGCTGTCCAGTTGGATTTAGGTACTCCTGAACAAAAGAAAATAGCCAATAATCCACCTCTACACTGACTCATGGATGCTCTGTGGAGTTTGCTAAAATGATGGAAAAATTGTCAGGGCAGAGGTAAACCCATCTGGGCATCTGAATTGTGATGAGAGATCACTACCTGGGGTAGAAAAGTTGGCTGTAAAAGTAGATCATGTAGATGCACATGCACCTAGGAGAGGCACTACTGAAGAGCACTCCAACAATGGACAGGTGCATCAAGCTGCCAAGATCAAACTAAGTTAGATCTGGACTGACAACACTAAGGTGAATTGTTTCTGCCTTGATGAGCCAATGATGCCTCAGAGAAGAGATGCAACATACAGACAGGTTTGTGGTTAAGGGGTGGACTTAACCACCGCCACTGTCTGCCAGGTTATCCATACCTGTGAAACATGCACTACCATTGAGTAAAACCCCTGTGTATGGGTGACAATGTTCAAAATGTTATGGGGATACCTGGCAGAACGATTACATCATGCTCACACAAACCTGCCAAGGCAAGCACTACATGCTGGTGGAGACGACCACTGAAAGGCTGGAGACATACCTTGTGCCTCATGCCACCACCTGGAACACCATCTTGGGCCTTGAAAAGAAAGTCCTGTTGGAACATGGCAGCCCAGAAGGACTTGAGTTGGACAACAGAACTCATTTCAAAAATAACCTCAGGGACACCTGGGTCAGAGTGCACAGTACTGAGTGGGTCTTGTGGTTTGACACTGGCCAAACGCCAGGTACCCATGAAAGTTGCTCACTCACCCTTCCCTGCCACAGCTGGATAGAGGAGAAAAAGAAAAAAAAAAAAAAAATTATGAAGGCTTCCTGAGTTAAGAACCAGAAGAAAATACTCCAAGACCAAAACAGGCTCAGCTCAGAAGCACAAAGTCAATCTATTACTAACAGAATCAGAGGAATATAATGATAAATAAAATAAACCCTTAAAAAAACCCCATCTTTTTTTCCCCCAACCCCTCCTGCCTTCCCACCAACAGCACAGGGAGACAGGGAATGGGGGTTTTGGTCACCTGAGATTTTCTTCTGCATCTCTGGGAGAGGAGTCCTTCACCTGTGAGACCTTGGCATGTCTCTCACAGGCAACAATTCTCTGTGAACTTCTCCAGAGTGGCTCCAAATCTCATGAGCAGCAGTCCTGCCAAAACCATTGCAACATGAGTCCCTCCCATGGGAAGAGAGTCCTCCCAAAACTGCTGCAGCTTGGGTCACTCTTCCACAGGGTGCATTCTTCCAGGGGGCAAGCTGCTCCAGCCTGGAAGCAGGGGCCCACTCTCTACACTGGGTCTCCCGCTGGATCACAGGCTCCTCCAGGCATCCACCTGCTCTAGCATGGGCTGCAGGTGGTCTCTGCATCCTCCACGGATCCCCAAGGGATGCAGGGGCACTGCTGCTTCACCATGGTCATCACCACAGCCTACAGAGGAATCTCAGCTCAGGTGCCTGGAGCACCTCCTGCCCCTCCTTCTCCACTGACCTTGGTGTCTCCCTGTTCTCATATCCTCCTCTTCTCTAACTGAAATTAACAGTGCCCTACTCTGTTTTGATTTCCTTCTGATATACAATATCCCACAGACATTACCAACCTCTCTCATTGGCCCACCTTTGGCCAGCTGCACGTCCATCTTCAGAGCCATCAAGGGTTGGCTCTGCTGGACACGGTGGAAGCTTCAGAATGTTCTCATAGAAGCCACTTATGCGGCTCCCCCACTACCAAAAACCATGCAAAAAGGCCATGCAAAATCAATACAGTGGGTTATCATAATCCCTGTCATGCAGCAGCATCTGTGAAAGTTGTGCAGTACAATGGTCTGTTAAAAACCACATTGAAAGCAATGGGTGGGGAAACCTTCAAACACTAAAATGTACATTTAATAGTAAAGGCTTTACCAGATGAGCTGGCCATGCCCAGCAAAAACCTCTATGTACTGTAGAAGGAGATAAAGTCCCTGTGGTGCATGTGGGAAATGTGTTAGGTAGGACTGGATTAGTCCAGTTAAGGCAAACCCATCTGTGTTTTTGCTACAGGTCCTGAGTGCACTTAGTGGGTAATGCAGAGGGACCAGAAAACATGATGTGTACTTCAAGGGGGTTTGATTTTCGGATGAGAAGAGTCCACAGTGTTGAATGTGCATGTCATACTGGTTGCTGCATGACGCAGCCACTGCACACCGTAACTACCACAGACAAAGAGGATGGACTGGCTCCAGGTACACCGGTCATGAGTGCCTGATGCATCTCTCAACCACTCAACAGGAAACCAGCCCTCCTGCCCTGGAAGACATTTAGGATGGATAGAACTCAGTCATGGCCTAAATGAACTCAACAGACACCTTGGAAGGACAAGCATTGACTATGTAAATTATTTCTTTTCTTGTATATTTGTGTATATACATACAGTATGTATACAGTTGGAAAAAGGAGGATTTGGGCATGATATAGATGGTATGGAATGCAGGCCATTTAATCTTGTCCCCTCACTTCAGGAGTGGTAGATGAAACCACCCACTACCTAACCACAACCACATTTCAGGTATTTTAGTAAACAATTAGGTCCCCCCAAGCTTCCTCTTCTTGAGAATAAACAAACCTAGTTCCTTCAGCCATTTCTCAAAAGACATTTTTTTAAACCTTTCACCCTTTGCTATGTTCCAGCACCTCAGTGTCCTTTTTAAAAGTGAACGCAGTACTCAAGGTTCAGTCTCACCAATGCTGAGTACAGGGGAAAAATCACTTCCATAGCCCCCAGTCCTGCTGGCTACACTATTCTTGAAATGGTGAAAATGCCACTTACCTTAAATCACAACTGGTCTATAAGCACATGGAACTTTGCCTAAGACAAAGCAGTCTGAATTTTTATCGTCAATTTAATGTCATCCGAGTTGTTATAGATTATTATTTTTAGGGCTTGAAAAAGAATCCTTGCAGAACAAAAAAAAAAAAAAAAAAAAAAAAAAAAAAAAAAAAAAAAAAAAAAAAAAAAAAAAAAAAAAAGCCCACATCTAAGAAGGCAACAGATTTCTTGCCTAGATTCATATGTTAAATTGAGACTGTATCATAGTAGCACAGTAAACTGATGAAAAATTATTTACTCCTTTTTAATGAAGCTTTTGATGTTAAGTAACAGTCAATTTTTAAGAGACTTTTTAAAATTCACTATTTAAAAAATAAACTAGCTTAATACTTACATGTTAGAATAAAAAGCATACTATTTTTTCACACTTCTTTATAATACAAGGAAATGTAACTTCTGGAAACAAGCTATAAACAAGAGGAAGTCTGAAAACTGAAAACCATAATTTAATGCTTTGGATTAAAAATATCTATTTGCTCATAGAAAAACAGAGAGAGTATCCTGTTTATACTGCTCTGATTTCAATTACTCTATGGAATCTTGTGTCATGTTTGCATGAATGAATGCTGACAGCAGTTGAACTCTTTTACCAGAACTACAAGTCCAGATATTTTTTAAAACAAATAAATAAAAAAACCAAACCTCAGTCATGACTATTTGTTGTTACATATCCAATATGATTAATCTGCTGCAAATATTCCATTTAGGTTTTTTTACAAAAACAACAGATTTCCAAACTGAACTTAATAAAAACATACAAAATCAGTGCACACTCCTTAAATAAATTACAATACCTTGATCCCTCTAAGGTTTAGTATAATACTGTTGATTCAAAACAAATCCTAAAGTACTCTTGTATAAAACATATCTTTACTGCAGTAATTCAGCATAGTGATCTATAACCTTTTGCAGAATGCCGTAAAGCTGCATCCCATAAATTAAGCTAAACTTTAATACAAAAGATTAGGAGCCAGAACTTTTCAGACAGTAGTGCAGAGGAGAGCATTCATGTATAACTTGAATCTTGAAGCATATGAAAAATGAAGATGTTCTCTGAGTCTCTGATAAACAGCACAGGAGAGAACTGAGCTCCATATTTATCCTCTTGAGTAATAATGTAAGAGATCAAAATCTCATTCCTGAGAATAATCACATTGTTATCATAACTTTGTCATTGGAAAAAGCATCCATATTTTACGTTCTCTGCTATATCTCTGCTTTCTTGACACAGTTGGTCATTTTCATATAGTCTTCAGGAAATAAATCCACATCTTAAATGCTGTGTCTTGTATGATATTAAAATGTAATTAATGTTAAAGACCAACAAAATACAATTACTGTGGTAAAAGTACAACTAATTATAAATAAAAAAGGGTCTGGTAATCACATTATGAAGTCTTAAACTTCTTCAGGTCTTACTCAGAAGCCTAAAACTGACACACACAGTCATTCCCAAAATTCAATACTAAAGGATGTCTTACCACATCATATTATTAAAGTAACACAGTGGAGGAAAAAATAACTTAGAACATGTCTGTATCACTGGATTTTTCCAAGACCACACATAGCTGGTCACAAATAGCAACAACAGGGTGCAAAGAAAGCTCTGACCCTAATGTTTCTTTTGCCTCCATTTTAGATTTTAAAAAGCTACTCACTAGCACTTTGTTTCTATAACCTTTACTAGCATAAGGAATCTCAAAATCTCCATCACAGCGTAATTATTGTAATGCATAAAAAAAATGTATTTCCCTACTTCTAGAAAGGTACAGGTGCATTTATTAATTTCTTGCCACATACCGTGTTATATAATTACAGTATCTTAAATAATAATTAGAAGTGTGAATAACAATTTGCTTATACTTATATATACATATTCACAGCTGAAAGGGAGACTAAAGGAAGACAATTTTTTTTCCCTTGAAATTCAGCTAGCTACAGCAGATGTCAGGGATATGGTATGACTCTGGAAAAGCCTAAAATGCACCCATAAATCCTCCTATAGCTACTACAAAGATTGCCACTGAATACCAGGGAACAAAAAACAACAGGACTCCTTTGGAATTAAGAATGAAAAAACTCAAACACAACAAAAGAGTCCTCTTGTATCAAATTATATTAATAGATACAAAGACTGGGAATTTTCTGCATAACTCCAGTCTGTCTCACTAGGTATCTATCTGAATCTTGTCTTTCCTCTTAGCAACACATTCTAATCTGAATCAAATTCATTCACATACATCTGGCAAACCATTCAAATAATCTATAATGCCCATAACCGTGTCTAGTACTTCAGCATACACTTTTATGGTTACCTGAATTGTCAGTTGATGGAGAACTGCTCAGTAGCATAGATAAATACTAGACTGACTTTTTGGAGGAAAAGACTAATTGTGAGGGCATCTGGTCAAAGGTCCAAAGTAAATTTAACCTATCATATGGTTCCACAATATTCTGCTACATCGCTATCACATGATGACCCTTTTGTAGATGACACTTACTGCCTAGGTAATAACTTAGAACATTCATGTGCCTTTTCTCCATGAGCATTTTTTATGGGTCAAAATCTAAGCCCTAGGAAAGTTTAAGTATTGAACATTTATATACGGGAACACAAAACCTTCTTTGCCATTGACCTCCTACTACTACCAACTAAACTGTGAAATTTACTAAAATTATAGTTCCTTGTTATTTCAGATGAGAATCAGAAAGGAATTTTATTAGCAAGTAATTTATGCATGCTAAGTCAAATAAACTTCCAGAAAAAGGATACAAGTAAGTTTCCAGCTTTCAAAAAACAAGGATATTACCCATGACTCAGCCATACCAATCTCAAGAAGATTATGTTACACACTATTAGACATATGGTAACATTATATTGGGACTAATATTGGGACTTGCATATTAAATCAAGAGTACAAGCTCAACCAGGTAGTTCTAAGTCTCCTTGAAATACATTTTGTAAGAGCTAGAAGCTAATAGAAAAGCTTTACTTTGCACCCTTCTTTATTCTTATTTTGGGGGGTTTTTTTTCTAACTTCCTTTTGCATACAAAATAGCATCTGGGTAATGTTATAACATGGCTCAGAAAGAAAGTAAAAACTTTTCTTAGAGTGTTCTTACATCTTAGAAGGCAAAAGCTCAGACACTTTATTTTAACTTCAGTTAAAATAAAAGAATTCATAATACATTGTACTGTTCTCAAGCAAGAGCTTGTATCTGCAGGCCTCATCTACTTCAAAAGCACCTCTATTTGAAGTGTATCTGCACTTTAAAGATGAAAAAACTGTAACAGAATGAAAAAATGTTTCAGAATTTTTCAACAGGTTTTCCATATCTGCAACTATCAGAAGAGATCAATCACCTAAAAGCACTGGTTTATATGTGCATGGCCAGCCAATCTTTCATCCACAGAATACAGCCTCTCTCACATCTGTATCAATATTAGTTTAACATATATTTCTTTTGATAACAATGCTTCAAGCATTGCAGCAATGCTACATAGACTAACACAGAAACACACTTAGTATTTTTAAATGTCTGTATTATAATAAGGAGAAAACAGTATTCTCAAATTCTAGGCCTGATTGTCACTAAATCTTTTATAATTGAGGAACAGGTCAATGAAAATCATGCATTTAAAAGTCTAGCCTCCTAGGTAGGTACACAGATTAAATCATATAAACGTCAGAAAAAGTTATGGACAACAGTAAGAGGCAAAATCCAAGAATGTCTGCATACTCAAGTAACTAAGTTATCAGGATTACAAATAAAGCAACTATGCTTTACAGGATTGTTATTTACGAGGAAAAATTTAACCCTCCAGCAAAACTCAAGAGGTGTAAAACAGAAGAATCCTCAAAAAAGCCTCAGAGGTCACCATTCTGCTGCTTCAGCCACTGCAAAAATGAATGCAACTTTTTTGCTCAGTTTTTGGTTTAGTAAGCATTTTCTTATTTGCCTCTGCAGGTAAGACTAATTGACTGCAATTCTTCATCATTCCTTTTTTGTTTTAATAAACAAAATACTGAATGACTGGTTAAGACCTAACAGCTTGTTCACTGTTTTAATATCTTGTCTGTTGCTGTATTTGGAAGTTTTATCCATGCACAATGACTCTATTGGATATGTAGGTAAAAAGCAGCCACACATATGCAAAAGTACAGTGAAAAGGAAGCAGATACAAATATCACTTCGCAACAAACTTCAAAACACAAACATACTTTTATTGCTACTGATCCGAACTTTCACTCTGTGTAGAGCACTGCATACTGTCTTGGGTGTTTGGAATTTGTCCTAGGAAATGCTGAATAGCTGCAATCCCACCTCCACAAGTAGTTTAAGGTCACTTCTAGTAAGGAGAACTTAAAACCCACTGAAAAGAACCAGCAACAAAAGCACTACAGGATGTCTGCACACAGCACAGAAGAAAGCTGAGTTATTTAATTTGTTTTCCCACAAAAACTTTAGAATTGTGAAGTATTACAACCTAAAGGTTAACAATACTTATTACTACAATTTTTAAGAATTTAAACATCTTCACCTACAGAATCTCTTTACAAATAACACTGAAGAAACTGTTATTATTTAAATATCAAAAATATCAAAAGCCCAAACAATTAACAAGTACTGTAATATATTTAGGTACCCATGAAACATTTCTCATCTGTATTCATTTTTAGAAGTATCCACTCAATATACTTTATTGAGAACACTGTATTAAACTAGTCCAATTAGGGCATAGTGAACTGAATCTGAATTAGATCCACTTAAAATAATAGACCTAAAATTGCACAGAATAGAAGCTTTTTGCAAATTTATACATTCTTGTAATATCTAGTACAGTATCCTTAGGCATGTTTAATCAGCATTTACAATGTTAATAATAACAGCAATAATAATAGAACATTAAATCCACTTTGGGCTTTTGGTAGGTTTAGACAGCAGTTACATTTCAACAAAAGAGCAAAGCAAAATGATTGATTGTTCAATTATGGATCTGTCCTACGATAGAAACATGGTGCACAGCAAAAGTATCAATTCCCCTAAAAGAAATGGAAAGTTTTCTGTTGCACAGAGTGATCACCACAACCAACAATAAACCTCATTTTAAATTACAGTTGAGTGAAAATCAGTAGGACAAAAGCAAAAGGACATCTAACAAAACTAATGTGAAAATAGTTCAGCAAAACTCCTGGAAGAGTTCTTCTGGAAAGAAAATTGTCAAGCTTTCTAGCCCTCTTTTACATTCCAGTGTCATAAATGGGAGGAAAAAAACTCTAGGATTCAGAATGTGTACAAAAAACTCTTAAATACCACATGAAGTACAGACATAATTTAGAAAATTAATTTTCAGGACAGTATTGAAATTACAAGTTTTCCTTCTTTAAATGTAAAAATGATAGTATGGTTTCCAGAGCACTAGCCTAGACAGTCCAAAAAGCTTAACTCTCAGCCTGCATAGCAGAAAATACATGCATCTCCATGCATCTCCACAATATAGCAGCTCTACAAAATGCCCATTTCTTATGTCTGTGAGATGGAGTAATGATAGTACAGATAGAGGTATCTTATCCTGAAGGGAAAAAAAATAAAATAAAAATACTATTGTGTATTGGCTGCCTGATTTAAAATTCCACCAAACTATTCTTCACAGAACTTCTGTAACAATTCATTTTACTGGCTTTGTCCCTAAATCCTTCTTGAAGCAGAACAGGCTCACATTGCCCAATCTCTATCCACTAAGCTACACAGGTGTAATCTAGCCCACTGAGAATTTACATTGTAAAATAATCTGTCAGTCTATTCCCAGGACAAAATTTTTATTTTCCAATTAATCACTGTGGTCAGAGCAAATTTTGACCTATCTTCCTATCACTATTACTTTAGATTTAAGCCCAGAAGAGAAAAAGCACAGTGCTTTCAGGTACTTAGCAGATAAATTATTGTAGTTAATTTCAAATATGCAATATTGCAAGTATTTGCAACAATTTGGAAAATTCTATACTACCCATAAATAATGCCAGGCATACTACAGTAAATCATTATGAGGTAAATAAGGACTTTATTCATTAGTTGAGAGTTTTATAAAGATTTGTGATCTTTACAGACTCTGGTCCATGTTGTAAACTGGTGATGAAACTTAGTTATACAAATTTAATTTCTGAAAGTAATTTGGTTGAGAAAGGTCAACATAGTTAAATAGGTAAGACAAAATTACAATACAAACATTAACCAATGCAATAATATTTTTTTTCTTAAAAAAAAAATAATTAAAGAGCTTAAAAAAAAAAACCAGTTTGCATTTACTATCAAATGGCACCTACTGCAAAATATCTGAATGAAACTTTCAACCATGAAAGACAACTGCAACTATGCAACTTGCCTGGGCAAAAGCAGCAAGTGCCTCTGAAACTGTCAGAAGAGAACAGCTCTTACTTGCTTCATGAGGTTTCCCTTCAGTGGAGTAGAGCGTCAAACTCTTCTAAGTTTTCAACTGTCTTAATACACATACATAGCTTAGGAACCAAAAAAGCCCACTCAGTCTTATACTTCCTGGCTACCCAGCAATAGCAGAGCAACATAAAACATGGGAAGTCTCTGGCAACATAAATAAAGACAAGAACAAAGTTACTTCCCTCCTACTTTCCTTCAAGAATAGTATTAAACACTAAGTGCTAGTTTTTAGGAGTGTTTGCTTTCTTCCTTGAAGTTCTAGACAGATGAGAACATTCTTCATGACTTGTATGACAGCAAACAGGAGAAGCTCCTCTTCAACACCTCTGGATCTCATGGAACACACAAACGAAATGTCACTGCTGCATGGGAAGCACTTGCTGATGCTAGCTATTAAATATAATATAAAAATCATGACAGCAGAAGTGTATGGAGGATGTTGCAAGGTGGTCAACAGCAGTTCTGAAGTCTGACAACCATCGGATGATGCCATTTTTCCTGAACAAACCGGTTAAATCACATCACATAGCTCAGATAAAACTGCATTAAACTATATTCTGTTTCAGCATCAATCATCCCAAAATTTAAAAAAGCTGAGTAAAAGTAGAATTATGATACACTTGTCAAATGCAGTACATGTATTTTTCCCGTCAACTTATTTCAGTTACTCCATTAAAAAAATTGCACAAAAAGACAGAAATGAGATTGTGTAGCTGGCTGCAAGACCATCTTAACTTCTTAGCCTTTATTTGACAATGTAACTTGTTTTTTTTTTTTTTTTACTTTGTAGTACAGTATACAGGATTTTATCTTAAGCAGAACATATAAATACTCAAAATATCCCTCCAACATCAGCTAAGTTAATTTTAAAATATCTCTTTCTTTTCAGGCTATTCTTAGGATCACTGAATCATAGAATGAAGGGACCTCAGACATCATTTAGTCCCAACAACCCTGTAATAGCGAGCAACACTTTCCACTAGACAAGGTTGCTCAGAACTCCATCTAACCTGGCCTCCAAAACTTCCAGAGATGGAGCACAAGAGTGGAAGGGGAGACAAAAAACCCTCAACTTGCTGTTCATTCCTCTTTTGATGCAACCCAGGATATAGCTTCTGGGTCAGAAGTTTCTGGTCTGGGATAGAGTTTCTGGGCTGCAAGTCTACGTAGACCAGTCACACTGAACTTGTTGTAAACCAACACTCTCAAGTCTTTTTCCTCAGGTCTGCTCTCAACCTGTTCTCCATTCAGTCAGTATTTGTGCTTGGGATTGCCCCAAGCAAGGTGCACAACCTTACACTTGGCCTTGCTGAACTCTGAGGTTTGCCTACCTCTCAAGCCAGTCAATGTCCCCTCCGAACGGCATCTCTGCCCTCTGGCATGTTGTCAGCAAACTTGCTTAGGACACACTCAAATTCCACAATTCATGTCACCACCAGTGATGTTAAACAGTGCCAGTTTCTATACGACCCCTGAGGAACCCCACTCGTCACTGGTCTCCATTCAAGCCATTATGCCATTGAATGTAACTCTTGAGTGCAAACATACAGCCAATTCCTTACTCACTGACTGGTACATGCATCAAATCTCTGTCTTTCTAATTTAGAGACAAGGATTTAGTGCAGCAGTGTCAAATGCATTGCAAAGTTCCTGGTAGATGATGTCTGCAGTTGATGTTGCTCTTTCCTTATCCACCAATGCTGTAATCCTTCAGAGCAGGCCAGCAAATTGTCAGGCACAATTTGCCTGACAAAAAGCAAAGTCATGTCAGCTGTCATGCATCTCCTCCTTATTTTCCATGCTCCTTTAACACAGTTTCCAGGAGGATATGCCCCATGATCTTCCTGGGGACAGAGATAAAACTGACCAGCCAGTAGCCTTCCATGTCTTTTTTTCCCTTTTTAAAAATAGGTGGTTGTTCCTCCTTTCAGAAGTAAGAACTTCACCCAACCACCATGACTTCTCAAATATGATACACAGAAGCTTAGCCACTGCATCTGCTAATTTCCTCAATGCAGATGCATCTTATCTGGTTCCACAGCATGATTTTCTCCTACAGCACACAGTTCTTCATTATCCCAGTCCTGGCCTTTACCTTCTGTGACTTGAGTGGTGTAGCTGGACCACTTGCAAAAAAATTTGTTGAGTAACTCAGCCCTCTCTGTGTGCAGGTTAACTATGTCTTCTGTTGGATTTTTCTTCCAAAGAAGGCCTACATTTTCCATAATCTTCCTTCTATCACCGACATACACACAGAAGCTTTTCTTGTTGCTCCTTACATCCCTAGGCAGATTTACTATCAATATTTCAGCTTTCCTAATTTGATGTCTGGCTACTTGGAAAACTTCTCTGTATTCCTCCCAATCTGCCTGTCCTTGCTGCCACCATCTATATGACTCCTGTTTGTGTTTGTTTAGGAGCTCCTTCTTTATTGATGCAGGCCTCCTGGATTTTTTGCTTGACTGTCTCTTTGTTGAGACAGTATGTATGTTGAGTTATTAAGAGATGGATATTTACCAGCTCTTATGGGCCCTTCATCCCTCTAAGACTTTATCCCATGGTACTCTAGCAAGAAGATCCCTGGCTCTGCAAAGTCTTCTCTCTGGAAGCCCAGGGTAGTGAGCTTGCTGTGTGTCCTTCTAGCTGCTCAAGTATCTTCAACTCCACCATTTAACTGTCACTGCAGCAAAGCCTGCCCTTGAGCTTCACATTTCCCACCAGTTCCTCCTTCTGCTAAGAACAAGGTCCATCATAGCACCTCCCCTCCTTGGTTCTTCTATCACTTAGAGAAGGAAGTTGTCAACAACACACTCCAAGAACCTCCTGGATTGCTTGTGCCCTGCTGTGTTATCCCGCCAACAGGCATCAGAGTGGTTGAACTCTTCCAACAGGACTGCAGCTTGTGATTATGAGGCTACTCCTGTATACAGAAGGCTTCATCTACTTGGTTGTCCTGGTTGGGTGGCTTCTAGTGCCATAATGTCATCTGTCCCTGATATCCCTTTAATCCTGATCCATAAGGTCCTGATACGTAAGTCTCAGTCACCTTCTCATCTAGATGAAGCTCCCTGCACTCCTGCACTCATTGACACAGGAGACAACAGCACCGTGTTACCTCCCCTGCCTGTCCTTCCCAAAGAGCTGGTATCCCTCCAATCCAACACTTTATCATAGAAGCCATTTTACCACATCTTTACTATGCCAGTAAGATTAAAGCCTTGGAGGTGTGTGCACATCTTTAAGTCCTCTTGTTCATTTGCCATGATATGTGCATTTCCACAGATTCCTTTAAGTTGAGCTTGGTGAAGCTGACTTAATGGCTGGATTGTGTGGAATTCCTTTGTGCTGTTCTTCAGGTGCTCTCCTGCCGATCTGTGATCTCTCTACATGCTATGGGCATCTCTCATTGGTACTTGTATCAAACTGGTAGGAGAGGTTGAGGTTCCCTTCCCCCAGCAACTCTAGTTTGAAGTTCTCATTAGCTGGCAAACCTATGACCTAAAATGCTCTCCTCTGATACATGGACCCTATAAGCTCCCAGCAGACCAGGCTTCCCAAAGCAAGTCCCTCAGCCAAAGTAGTCTCTGGCTATGGTACCAGTTCCATAATCATTTATTGATCTGCTGTATTCAACGGTATCCTTCAAACATATTCCAATTAACTGAAAGGACTGACCACTCTCCGAACTCTGGAGTCCCTCACCACTCCTGCCAATAGCTTTGAAATCCTTCTTTATGTTTCTCGTATTGCTCCTGGCTGTATCACTGGGCCTATGTGAAACAACAGCCATGGCTTAGCTCTTCCTTAAACCCTACAAGAGTCTTCAGTCTTCCTAAGTAATCGTTTCCTCTGCTTTTTCTTACCCTTTATGCAATTTTAGGTTTCTTTTTCCCAAGACTATGATTTATGGCTGACATTCAGCCTTTTCGCTGCTACAGCTCTCCTCTGTCACCCACTTAACTTTCTTTAAATCACATTTAAACTGTAATTTTCTCCCTAATTGATAGCCAATTTTGTATGAGAACAAGACATTCTAGGAATGTAAATGAGATATGGTGGCTTTAACATGTAGGTCTCTAGATCAAAGTCATCTGTAAGCAGCATAGGTTGCTGAAAATTCAGTTTTTAACGAACTGGAAGATACACTGAGAAGCTTTCATGAGACTCCAAGCAGTCAGATATACATATCATAACATTTTATAAAGCACCATGGTATCTGTTTGGCATTGGCAGCAGAAAGGTTTGGGACGTGAAAATTCCAAACTCACAGGTCATATCTATCAGGTCACAGTAAAAGTATCTCAGCTCATTGACATGCCAGAATATTTGTCATCTAGAGAATCTGCAATAAATCTTATATTTTACACTGTGATGTTGCATTAATCAATACATAGATTTTTATTAAAAACCTCTAAATATCCTTGTGCTTTATGAAATTGCATGTGAAAGACAGCATGACAAAATTGATTAGAATGTTTTATAGATTACCCACCCTTTCTACATTTATGTTTTTATTTATTTAGGGCAATCTTATTAATTTATTTTAATAAAATTAATGTTCATTAAAGGAATAGAAAAAAAAGAGAACAAACAGCAATAATCATGCTTCATGTAAACAGATGCCATCTTAAACTGCATTCTGAGCTCTAATTAAACATGGTTTGGGGCTTTCACTGCATCCCTTGTACAAGAGGTTACATTTATTCTAATGCTGAAAAAATTCAGAAAAAGTCAAGAGATTAATTAATATGTATGACATGAAATATATGGAACCTATTGTCTGGGATCAGTGATGGAAACAGAGAAATTCAGACAATGAAAATTGATTACATGGTCATGTCCAATTCTTAGTACTATTTAATGCTACACAGTAGATGAAAACAACGTTTATTCAAACCCTTCAAGTCCCAAATAGCACCTGAATTATGATAATTTATTCAAATGATGCCATGTGAAAAGGCTGTGGTTGTTTGCAAAACAGTGCAGGTACAAATACACTTCTTAAAAAAATAGCCCTATTGTTCACTAAAAATAAGCAAAAGAACAAGTTTATAAACTGTTATTAAAAAAAAAAAAATTCGAAGTTCAACACAAATGTAAGAATTTGATTTTGGTAAGCAAGTCTTCAAACCTGAATGCTACTGTCAATTTCCTTATTTGACCTTTCCAAGGCTCCTAGTGAAAACATTTTTGTATTAGTAAACCTATGTTCAATTCGACATGCTACTGGAAGTCTCCCAGGAAGTCTCTGAATTCCATTTGACACTATCTATGCCTGTGCAAAAACTGGCACATGTCAGATCTACCAGCCACTCTTACAGATTTCACATATCCAAATAGCTCCAATTTTTTAACACATACACAAATGACTGAAGGCTGACTGTAACAGTAGAGCAGCATATCCCCACACTGTTCAATAACCACTTCAACAGGAGCAGAGACTAAAAACTAGTTCCAGATTCATCACACGACCGTTCTGAAGAACCTTAAAAGTACTATCATTTCAGGATGTTTTCCCATATTCTGTGTTCATTCCTCAGTGAAATGGAATTAGAAGGACCATAAAAGGTCTTGAATCGGCACAACAGTATTTACTATTTTTATTTATGTTTGTATTTGTTATTTGTTTATGTGAACGCACATTCATCATGTATTTTGCACTATAAGATTTTGCTTTAGAAAAAAAAAAGACAAAAAAAGTGAAAACAGAGACTGTTCAAAAGCAGCTTGCTCCAGAAGTATTTCAAATTTTTACATGATTACAGTGATTACATGATCGGTAACTTAAATAAAAGGTCATAATGATTTATCAATTTACCAACTTTATCAACTTATGATGAAACTCCAAATGTTTTCTTTTTTAAAATCATTAGTTTCAAAACAATATATAAAAAGACAGAAAATGGAAGAAAAATAAAATAAAAATAACAACAGAAGACTCCCAAATTTCTATTCTACCAGTAAAGTAATTTAAAGATTCAAAGGAATTTATTTATGGGAAAATCTTAAATGTCACATCATTCACATAACACTTCTGTTTGAAAGTATTAGTACTTCATTGTGAATTCTAGTTTTAATTCCTGTTAACTTCACACAGTCACTTTAAACATCAAAAACTTTAAGTTTAAATTTGCAACAGAAAAGATTTAAGAGTTGCATTAGAAATTAATTACTACACTGTGCAGTAACACTACATCATTAAAGGAACTAAAGACAAAAAATGGTATATTTTTCCAGTAAACCTCCTGCAAACTAAATCATGCATATGGCAACTGTTAAGAAGTACTAAAGCTGAGGCTCAAATGCCTTTTTTTTTTTTTTTGCAGGCACGGAACTGCCAGGCTTCTTATGCTGTGTAAGATGGAGTGCCAAAAAATACATTTGGTTAGTCTATCTAAATACAGAATTTGTATTGCTTAAACTACCCAAACCTAGGTGTCCATACAGAAACCTACACTCCATGTCATGCACAGTACAATGGATCAAGAAGCATCTGTGCCCTCAAAGGGTTACATCTGAGCTGGTTAAATGCCCCCCTGGCCATATTGCCTCTTACACAGGATCACACACACATTATCAAGTTGTTGTGCTGATCAGAACTAATGTTAACAGAAAAGTACAGTAGCTACACTGCTGCATTAAAACCTGTGAGGAAAGCAAGGAAGGAAGGATGTAAGGGATAAGAACAATAATGAAAATGATTGTTCATCACCTAATGGTGATAAAATAGAATAATCAGTAGTGTACAGCAGCACCTTCCAAATCTAGATGAGGATACATCTGAAAAGTGCTTCTAGAGATGTATTTTCTAAATCTCAGTACTTAAAAAATCAACAAAACTTCAAAATAGCATATGTTTGGTGTTCAGAAACAGCAACAAAATCTAATGCATACAATCTCCTTAGACACAAAATTCTCATTTCTGTGTATGCACATTTGTCTGAGTATACATTTGTATGAGAGCTCAGGAGGCTTCAGGACTTCAAAGAAAGAAAAAGAAACCCATTTGTTTTGGAGTAATCATAATGCTTTTCACTTCCTAATGAAAAATATTTATCAATTAAAAAAAGAAAAAAGTGTGTCAGTTCCATATTATTTTTATTACTCAACTACAGTTGTAAACATCTCAATCCTACAGAGAAAGCTACATAGAAAGAACAACTTACATATACTAATTTGCCAAATATTACTTTCTAGATAACTGTTTTTTATAGAAGCCATATTTTCTTTTTCTTTTAGTGCTTGCTGACAATAGAAATAGATCCAAGTTGTAATTTATTTGTATCAATTTCCTACTTTACTAGAGTCCAGTAAAATCATTCAAACAGCATGACAGATAAAAGGCAATAATAAAAAGCATTTTCAGTCTTCAGAGAGCTATAATGTGCACTGAATACAAAGAGCAGTTAAGGAATAAAAATTAAACAACGAACACACACATACTTAACAAAGTCCTGCTGGTACCTTGTAAGACAACTCCTAAATATATTTCAGTACCCAGAAAAGAAAATGTTATGTAAAATGATGTGCATTGATCCAGTAATCCTCGAAGCTCTTAGAGTGACTTTAATTTACCTGAACACAGAACCTCTTTAAGAAAAATCCTTCTAGACCTTGCCAAAATCTGACTGCAGGGAATGGTGTATCTTCACAGTCATAAAAGCAGAACAACAAAAAAGATGTCAAACACAAGGCCAATGGCAGCTAAGGCTATTGTGTTTTTTACACAAATAAAAATCAACAGTGGGAAAATTACTGGAAAAACAGTCTATGAAGTAGAAGATGAAAAGAAAGTTGATTGTGAGTTATAGCAAAATATTTTTAGTAACAGCAGTCTCTGCAACTTAAGGGTAAAAGCTGTATAAAATACAGAACTAAAATAAAAACTTGCATCCCATATATGTATATTGGGAAATATATATATGTATATTGGGTAAGATACATGTATATTTCAGTAAAAAGTTGTCGTTCAAGTAGTTTCTTTTCAAATAATAACTGCATATACCAAAAGAATATGTGACTTTGGCTATACCAGTGGTGGAAAATATTAATACAAACTAGCTACAAAAAACATTGCTTTAAAAAATCTAATATCTGGAAAAAGACCAAAATAAAAACAACAAATAATAGATTCTATACATATCAGGTTCTCTGTCCTACGAAACAAGTCAAAAACATTCATTTGAAGAGAGATTTTATTCTCAAATAGCAGAAGACATCTGGTTACAATTCCAAGAAATAGTTTCCTAGCTTTATCTTTATTTGCCTTGTATGATTCATATCACTCTGAGATTTATTAATATTAGCTTTTATCACATGTACAGAAAATCATCTGATTGCTCTGTACCACAATGTTTATTCCTCTCCTGAAAAATCTCTTGCATTGAATTCTATAAAAGTATATAAGGGATCAAAGACTTCAGTGTAGTAAAGGGACAAGAAGGCTTAACCTCTAAGTGGACTGTTTAATTTAATGAAATTCTACTTTAAAACCAAAGCAAGCCCATTCTATATAGATCAGTCCACGTCAGCAAATCTAGCTGTCAAAATTATACTGATTTAAAATCGTTCTTCCAACTACCTAGAGAAAAGACACCGTCTTACTCTTGGATACAACTTCCAAAGACTTTTGGTCTTCAGCTCATTTATCTTAACAAAAATTTACAAAGGGCACTAACTCATAGAAAAAGATGAGAGCACAGAAGAATAGCAATGTAAGAAGAATAAAAGCTTTTTGAGGTAAAGAGCTGGAAACTCTAAAAGAACGTAAAAGGAAAGCTAAAGAATAACATAAAGCCCTGAATATGGCAGTTACACATTATAATACTACACATAAATCCACAGGAAATGTAATTCTTACACAGCACAATTTACAACTAAATGCCATCTAATATCTACATTTCAGTCCACAGATTTGGATCAAACATCAATTTGCTCACTAATTTCAATATTTGCAAAATTTTTTTAAAGTGTAAACAGAAGTTCCAGAAGGACTTATTTTTTTTCTCCATCACTAATTTAACAAAACTGTGAATAACCCAATCCAAAGGTACAGAATTTTATAAAACAGAACAACGCCAGTGGGGGAAAAAAAGACACAAAAAGCCACTCAAAACTACCTCAGCTGATTTACTTTACTTTACAAAAATATTAGACAGTATGAATCAATTAGAAAAATGTTTAGGCTTGACTGGGTATACAGCATTTCAGCCCTGCATTGTGGTTTCATTAAAGAGAGAAATTCCTGACAGAGTGATGCTTATAGTAGCACTCTTGCATCACATAAAATTTTAAAAGTGTTTATGAACTGAAGCAATTATAGTAACGGATTGTGACCTGTTATGGACCTCTTACTTGTTAATATTTATTCCTGTAGTTAAATGAGAGTGTTCCATAACGAACACAAATGAAAATACAGTCTATTTCAATAGTTTGGAGATGCTTTGCTTGCTCTGTATGCCAACTGAAAAAAAAACAGTTATCAAGGAGTATTATATTATTTTTATACTTTCCATAAACCAAGGAATGCAGTAAACTACTCCATCTCTTGTCAACTATGATAATAATATTTATTTGAACATTATGAAGAAGAGGCAAAAATAGTGTAAAGTAGAAATCAGCATTCTTTACTTTCTTTCACTCCACAGACTTAGGAGTTCAAAGTAAAAATAAATCTCTTTGGTGTGTATACTTGTTTTTAAACCACACCCATTCTTTATTTTTAAACCCAAATATACTCTTAATAGACTTCAGTAATGTTACACAGTGGTGAAGTTACCTAAATATATGGTTACAGGTATGGACCAGCCTAACTTCTCTGCTAAATTATACCTTAAATGAAGCATTTTTATTTATCCTTTTTGTCCTTGCTTAAATTTTCACATATATGTTCTCATATTTCTAACATACATTTTTACTATAGAGAATGACAGGACAAAGAACCACTAACTTGATGTGTGATTAAATCCATTTAATACTGTGGGAGTATGTACATGAATAAAGTGAGCAATATACAACACACAGTTCTTATTACCAAGGACTGCATACACACAAGCACTGTCCTCCACAAGGAAGCTCATTTAAAATAATTGAATCTACAAAAATCATTAATCTACAAAAAACAATTTTCTTTCTAACACTTAAAAAATATCTCCTCTCTCATTTGGTGTGCCATTTTGTCAGCAGCCGTGAGTGTTCAGCATTTTTGAAGCAATTTCAGGGACTCTGAACACATGACTCCCAGGACCAAAGTTTATCTTTAGCTATAGGTATGTAAACAATTTTTTCTTCCAAATTATCCTCATAATTACAGATAATTAGCGAAAGATAAGAGAGAAGACTGAAAATAAGAGTGTTTTACAACCACTCTTTTTTCCGTATTACTTGTATTTTATTAGCCAATGACATAAACCAGGAACTAAATTCTAGGCTGCAAACTACAGAAGATGCACACGAGGATTCTCTTATATATAATGCTGCAGCAGTAAGGGGATCTCTGCAAAGTGCAGCTGATTGGACTAGTTTTCAGCATTCAGTGGATCTTTGTAATCTCTCTGTCTGGGCAGTATATTGCGATGTGCAAATGTACAATGCCTTCATACCTCTTGATTTGTGCTAAAAATGCAACTATAAAACTATTTTGATAGTTCAGGCAACAATGCAAAGGAATACATTCGATATACACCTCTCAGTCCCTTATACAGATACTCAATTGAAGACCACAGAGCTATCTGATTTTCCCTGTTTATTCCACTTGAGATCTAAGAGTCTGTCCATCTGAGAGTATGAATTTCTTGACTGCCATCTAAGTAATCTAACATCATCTCACTCCACTGATGCTTATTCAATTATTAGCTATTTGACTACTAGTCACACACCAAGCCCTCTCACACAGCTGTAACTTGTCATGGAGGCAAGCTTTACAACTGGTAAAATACCCATGAAATCTATAATTTGAATAAAGGGAAGACACAAGACTTTTGAAGGCTAAGTTTCAGCTACAGTTTTTGTTAAGAAAGATCAGAAAATTGCTTTACTATTTGAACAGGAGAAATGTGAAAGTGAATTGCTGAACATACAAATATTTTCACAGTCCTCCAAAGGAAGGGAATGTATTTTTTTTAAGAAGTATTGTGGTATCTCCTAGTAAATACTGTAAAAATTACTAGTTGAGATGGACTATCAGTCTTTCAGTCTACACACCATTAAGAAAAACAGAAAAATCATCATCCTTATAGAAAAATATAGAAGGAGATTAAGGACAGTTTTTCCTTTCAACATGTTCGGTGGTAAAAGGAAACAGTTCATCAGGAAACAAAGAACTGATAAATCAAAATATTAAGTCACCAAGTATCTAAGCTATCTGCACACAGAAAGGAGGCAAGACATTAACAAAATTTGCAACACATCCTGAAGTACAAGGTCTCAGTCCTTGTAAGAACAGGACTTTGAAAACACACAAATACAGGAAACCATGTTCAAATACCCAAAACTGTAATTCTGAAAGAAGCTTCAGAGTTTGTATACACTCAGACAAGCCAAGAAACTTCAGTATTAGCTTCAAACCACTAGAAAGGGCAATCAAAATCACAATTAAACACCTATGACATCTGTGTTTAACTGCACTTTCAGCAAAACAAACTCTCAGCTGCTATGGCGTCTTTCCTAACAGTGGAACTATACATACCAAGTTCCCCTCAGTAGCTACTAATTAAACACATGCAACTTCAGGCAACATCAGAAACCTGGCAAAACACCTATACCTCTGACTGTAGCAATCATCAACACAACTCTAATAAAACCAAAACTAATCAAATGCAAGAGCAGGGCAAAATCCTGCTTAATTGTTTTATATAGATATGTATACACATAAATCAAAAAAAACCCACAATAGTCAACAATAGTCACCTACTCATAACACCTCAGAAACTCAGTAGGTGGAATAATAACTACATCAGTGAGAAAAGCACAGTGAGAATCTGCCTCAAAATTCTCAAACACATTAAACATGATGAAAAAATACAGCATACTAAGACAAAGATAGTGAGCATGACAATGTCTGAAAAATGGTGTATATTAATGACATTTAATGCTTCAAAATATTACCACAGCTGTTTTGTGTTCTTCCAAAAAAGACCTAGCCCTGATTCTACTCGGAGAACCCGTCATTGAAGTGAGCTTGAAAGTGCTGGAACCTAATCTCCTGAAATTCCTGAAGTATCAACTTGAAGGTCTTTTGCCAGTTTATTCTCTGCAAAGAAATTATCAGGACCATGCCCCAATAAAAACTGACTTGCTCTGACAGAGATGGGATTTAAAAAACTGAATTCAGCTGAGTAACACTAAGGCTTAATGGAAGGCTGTACCTGAAGAGAACCAGCATCCACAGCTAAATCTAAATCTGCTACCACTGCACCTAGAGACAAAA
This sequence comes from Cettia cetti, assembly GCA_013401135.1. Lineage (NCBI taxonomy): Eukaryota > Metazoa > Chordata > Aves > Passeriformes > Sylviidae > Cettia > Cettia cetti. The sequence continues at coordinate 11,230 of VZUI01037447.1, read as the reverse complement.
CCCACCAAAATAGCACCAGAGAGATCCATTTCTTTGTTGCTACATTCATGCAGTTCTCTAGATGCAAGGAGACAAGAGAAGCTGTCAAGCAGGTCTCTTTCTCTTCTTTTCATGTGGAAAGCTTCCTGCTGTGAAAAATGGGAAGTGGTTGAAAAAGCAAGGATTTTACAGAGAACGAAAATACACTGTCATATCCTATCCAAGACATAAAAAACAGCACTGAACTTTTTAAAAAATACATAACCTAGACTTATTCAAATATCTTAACAAAGGCAGCAGGTGGACAAGTATACATGTGGAGTCATGAGTACACCAATGCCTGTATTGAAAGACTGCTTTCTAGATACTGATACATAGTCAAAGAAATCAGAGATCAATCCAAACGGACATGCCCACAATTCTTAACAGAAGTAAACCCCACAAATAAAGCCTTTAAGATTGCAATGACAATAGGATTCAGAGGGGATTTTTACAACATAACAAATAAAAGTATCCAATACTCCTGATTTCAGTGACATTCTAAAAAAAAACAAAAACAGACCAGTTTAGTGAGCCACTCTCACTCTCTTTTTGACTGTTCACAATCTCAGGTATATTCTCACAATAATAAGAAAGAACTGTTACGTAGAGTTGCATTTAAAGGACACCTAAACACTCATTCCAGAGAGACTGAAGTACACTATAGAAGAGTTGGTATTAAGTAGACATTGGTATTTGTTCAGGAAGACACATTTCTCTTTACTAATATCTATTTATAGAACTTTAGAACTGCAAAAGCAAGCTGGAAAACAACTTGGAGAAAGAGGTGGGAAGGGACATCCCTGTGTAGTGGCTAGCATTGCTACCTGCCAAGCTGTTGACCAGGGTACGATTCCCTCTCTAGTCCCACTGGTCAAACTAGAAAGACAGGCAAACACCAGCTGAGACAGAATTGTTTTAAGAAAGGACAATTATTTACAGAGATTGTTTACAGAAAAAAAGCTCTCCCAAGAAATCTTCCCTTGGGAAGAAAGCAGCCACTAGCAGGCTAAAATCCTCCAGACTCAGAAAATCAGGCGCACACATCCCCAGTAACAGTTGTGAAATTGTCATTGATCCTTAGTTTTGCTCTAGTGGGAAGATTCTGAGGCTGCAAAATTTCACTCCTTATTCTTGAATTCAGGTTCCTCCCATTCCCAAGTTCTTTGTTTTCAAGTGTTCTGTCTCGTTAAATATGAAATAGAGCTTAACACCATTATCTGAGCAACAGGTAAAAGCTGCAGAAAAAAATCTCTGCCTAATTTTCTGATTGGCATCTGCAACATGAAGTTAATCCAGGAAAGAAAATGGCAAGCTCTTCACCTCCTAACAAAAATGAAAACCAAAAAAGGCTGAAAAAGCAGCTTGTCTGTCTGTTAAGAATACACACTTCTGTTAATCATTGGTTACTATATAAAAATTTCTATCAACATTTCATCATGGTAGAAAAATCTCACCATACCTTTCTTCTATATATGATAATCTGTTTTCATTCTCTTATTAATCTCCACCTCTAACCTGGACTATTTGCAGAGATTAGCAAAAACGAAAAAAGAGTTTTAAGGTTTCTGCACCTTTCATGCATCACGTTCATATATGCCACAGTAAAAAAATACAAAGATTGATTGAGACTATAAAATCAAATCGCTTGAAGACATAGAAATCTCTATGAAGTCCAGTAGTTATTTTCATGCTTTCTAATACCTTTGGAATAAGATTACTCTTGTGCACTAGATTAATAAAGCAATCCTATGAATAAATCAGCAAGAGATACAGTCCTAGTAAGTGTCCTTTTAGGGATTACATTGCCCAGAAGGACATGTGTCTTTTCTATCAGATACAATCAAACAAATGAAGAATAAGCATTTTCTTTTTATATTTACAGTATTTAATACATTCAGTCCCACATTGTCCAAAACTAACCAAAATACTATTGCTGAAGTCCTAACACTCTTTTTTTTCCCAGAGTTACTGTAATAATGCAAAATTAAACCCAAAGAATGCTAAGATTCTTATGGAGGTGTGATTGCTCCTGTAGGCGTTCCCTACCACCTGTTAGCATTACAAAGTACAATGCTCTCTTTCTTTTCTGCTTCCCTTGTTACATTTAAAATTTTCATCTAGTCAGTATGTTGATACTTCATGTGACCATTTAAGACACCTTTTGAAAATGCAAAACGGGAAACAAGCGTAAATTCTACTTACTGAACTAAGTGATGATGACCATTTACACTGATTAAACACTTTTCTTTAACAAAACAAAATTGTATTTATTATTAATATCAACAAAGACTAACATCACATGAAAATATTACCATTTTTCTATCATATGCCATGTACAGTAGAAAAATTCAAGGCTTTTCATGTCATGCCAAAATAATATCCTAAAATACCCAAATTATCAAAAAAAGTAAGATCAATTCCACTGTTTGGAAAATTCTGCTAATTGAGATTCATTGATGCACTTAATGGTAATGAGCAAGAGTCCATTCTTTGTGAAATGGGTCCAAAATTAAAGAAAAATTGTAGTAACAGAATCCGTATTTTATTTATAGTAAAATAAATTGGTGAACAGTGAATATTTATTACTTAAGCAAAAAGAGTTTTCCAAATAAAGTCGATGGCATGCTGCCAGTAAGTAGAATACACAGACATTTGGCAGAAGGCCATTTCCTTGATGCAAAGTTGTTCTAAAATGATTCTTACTGGATAAGTATTTCTCTTTACCAAAATGCTTCTTACTCTCTAATTTACGAGATACTATAAATCAACTTATCAGATGTTTTATTAAGCTTTCTTGTTTGAATTTGAATTTAACCACTGCTAGGACTATCCAAGGTGGAAGTCCTATCACTTATGCAAAGGCATAAAGGACTATGGACGTGATCCAAATAATGCTGCTGTGAAATGAAATCTTTCTCACCAACCACTGAAGGCTTTCAGCCTACTAGGTCAACTCTTCTAAGGCTTAACAAAAAAATCCACTCAAACCATTAAGGTACAAATTAATAAAAACAATTCAAAAATGGTTTGTAAACTTAACAAAAAAGCAGTCTGGATTTTTGTGCACCTTTCTCAACCAAAATTCACTTCTTTGAAGTTAATCACATCACTCTGTATCAGGAGCAAATTTCAGCAGCTCAAGGAAGGCTGACAGTCCAAAAATAAAGTCTGAAAGTCTGACCTCAACAAATACTTCTGAAAACAAAGCTAAGAGTATCTAATCCATCTTCAACCAGCTTTACTAGCAATATGTATTGTGATACCTGAATTAAACAAGGTAACATTATATGTCATCAAAGTAAACCCCGTCTACCTTTCATCACTGATGGATAGCTACTCTGCCTTGGTTATGTTTGCTGAAGATCACAAACATATATTTCTTCTATGGGAAAAAAAAAATAGAAATTCTCTTTTTAGGTGAAAAAAGGGAGTATGTTCTGAAACATAGCTGAAACAATTGAAACAAAAAGTCTAAAGTGTCAATTACAAACTTTTTAAGACAGGTTAAAAAAATATTTCTAAATGAAATCACATAATCCTATTTACTTTTAGTAGCTATTCTTGTGTGTTTCTGTGAAACGAAAGGGCACACTCATGACTGAACTTATTCTTGTTATTCACAAATCTTATTCTTTTTCACTAGTATGAATACCTTATGCAGCAATACAAGCTCAGCATTGAACATACCTAGTTGTTGTGGGCTTTTTTTTTCCCTAAAGAAATGCTACCGGTTACTTTGGTGAAGAGACATAAGGCTGTAAATTCCTAACTTCCATCAGTAGCAGTGACCTTAGAGCAAACCCCACTACTGGCTACAGGCATTCAACATCCATCATTGCCCCTGAAACCCAATCTTTTAGGGAAGGACAGCTGCACTGGGCAGTAGTTAAGCAGCTTTCTAAGATACACTAACATCCTAAACAAACAAAAATAAATAAATAAAACTTTCTGTCCTACTTTCTGATCAGTTTTAGAAATCTTTCATTGCATGTTCTTTACATTAAATTAATGAGTTTCAAAATCATAAACTGTTTGATTATTATTTGCTTAATAAAAAATAGTCAAATTCCAAGAAGCGTTAATACACAGTACACCTGTAAACAGGATTTTAATAAAACACAGTGTAAGAGGTAAAGAAATTATGCACCTGACAGTCACATCATTGAAACCTAGGCAGAAAATACTTGGTGCTACAATCTTTTCAGAAAAGACCTTCCTGCCTTCAATAAATTCCAGAGAGGAAGAAAGCCCTCTCCTAAAGTAAAAAAGAAAATAAAGGTGTGATTAACAAAAGTTTAGTAAGGTGAACACACACAAATTAATCACGTCTCTGAGTTAGAAACTGACAAGCATCTTCTTCATAAATCCCACTCTCTGTGGCATAAAAAAGATGAAAAAAAGCAAAAGAGTACAGAATTCTGTATGTGTTTTTGTGAACTTTAGTAAGATCAGTTTTATCTTTCTGTTTTTATAGGAAAACGAGAAATGACTGAGGAGGAGAAGGAAGGCAAGGGAGAGGGAGAATTAGAGGGAGCAAAATAATGAGGTTGCTGAAAATAGGAGTCGATTCCTTGTACACAAAATTCAGGGTTTTTGGCAAAGTTTAATTAAAAGAGTGGCCTACAAATAGTTCCAAAAGCAGTTAAGATTTTTTTTAATTTAATCAACATTGTCAAGCAAGTGGCATTACTGTGTTCAAACTCAGCAAACAGCGATCTTCTGAAGATCAGAAAGACTAAGACATTGCTACCAGAATGTATTTGAATTCTCTTTTGCTGAGTCAAAGCAAGTATGAAAAACCCTAGATTTTTGGGTAAAACCAGTGAGTAAACCAAGGTGACATGCTGATTGGGCAAATTTGTTAGATAAATGTTTATTTATTTGCAAATTTATAACTAAGCCACATTTGTTTTGGTCAGGTTGGTACTGACTATATTCTTCTTAGGAATCACCCGATTCTGCAACCTAAAAAGCCAGATTTTACACATTATTTACTGAACTCTGACTTACAGATATGCAATTTCCAGAACACTAAAGACTGTAAAAGAAAGAGCAATATGTTTGTTAATGTAATTTGATATAACATATTTGATATACTGTTTGGGAAAAAGGTGTGCATTAACTGACCACAAAAATACGTGAGCAGTTCGGCTGGCACTAACCAGAACATCCATTTTGATTGTCTGCAAATAATAAATCAATTTGTATACCTGTGGAGTGACTTCATTAACTGGGAGATTACTGCAAAACTAAAATAACAGCATTGTGCTTGAATACGAAAAAGCCCAGGACATGACAATACACTATTAGGGCATGTCCTCTCATACAGTAAATCAAAGTGCCTGAAATTCCATCAGTTTCTCTTGACTGAGGAGGATATTTTCTGCCCATTTTTGTATTCAAAAGGAACACACAGAATCCCCACCAGAAATCAGACATAAAGTATAAACAAGGAAGTTGATTTTAGAAAAAAAATCTCTATCTCTTTTGACACTCTACTACAAGCTAATCACATTGTCTTTCTTGTTTTTTTCTTTCTCTAACTGTGCTATTTAAGGTTATGCTGAAGCCTATCACAGAATGTAAGCAGAAGACACCTAAAGAGGTAAATTTAGGGACTATCTTATGAAAGTACAGACTATGTATACCTGCTGATGTAGCTAAAAAACAAGCTCATAGTATTTTGTTTGACTTGTCGCTTTTATGAATGAACTGAAAGAACCCAAATGATTACTAAGTTCTTAAAAGGCATTGTATATTTTATTCAATTTAACCTCTTCTTTGCATATAAACAATTTCTCTTATTTTATACTTCTACTGGGATTTTAGCTATCCACTTCTTATAGGAAGACACAAACATACTATGTTTAACGTAAGTATTATCAATAAACTACCAAAAATCATCTGAGCTTATGAAATATAAGTTAAAACTGTGCAGTAATAAATGTGGTTCTATCAATGCCCAGTGTCTTAAAAAAACAAGTGAAGTGAAGCATGTTAGAAAGGAATTTACAGGCAAAGCACTGTCATGTAACCTTTTTCTACATCATCACAGATTTCTCCAGCTGTACTGCAACCTTCACCGCTGCAGATCACCAGGAGAGGTAAGCTTCTTCTCTGCTCCTACTTGGTAAATTCCTGATAGTATTCAAAGAAGTATTTTTAAACACATATTCTTGCTTTAGACTGCTAATTTGCCAGCATACGTTCATTAATTGACTTTATTTAAGGCCTTTTCCAAATAATACAAGGATTAAGTAAATAAAGTACACTCACAGAGTATGTAAAATTGAGAGTTTTCATAAAAATATAATACGTTGACTATGTTATCACAACTGTTTTTAAAACTAATTACAATGAAAGCAAGCTCCTGTTACAAAAGAAGGCATTATGTGACTTATACTGAACTTAAACCAGCAAATATCTATACCTTTTTCTCAACTCTTGTTAGAGAACAAAAGCTTAAGAATCATCACAGTTGTATACAGAAATGAAATACAATGATTCGTACATCCATACCGTATTTTTCCTTTTGATATCCAAAGCACAAATGAAGTGCCTATCCTCTGCATTTCAGAGTCACCGCCTTGGTTTACTTCTAAGCAGCAAGACTAACACTTTTGAACCAACATTTATCATTTGAGAAAACCTTTAAAGCAGATTTCATTACATTTCATCAAAACTTTACCTTAGGTGCATGTACACATTTCAGAAAATTAAGCTCAGTCAATATTTGCACAACTATTTTCAGTAAGAAGACAAAAAAACCCTCTTGCTGGAACTGGCCCAATACCAAATGATATATAAGACTCTGATGTTTTAAAAGACAGCTTATTAAAAAATTAACATACCATAGGGAAACTGCTTTTTGATTGTACGACCTTACTGTGATTCAGCTTGAAAATCCTTCCAAATGAGAATTCTCAAAGAGCTTAGTAACGGAAGTTCATTTCGAAGGAAATCCAATATGCAAATATTTCAGCTGCGCTCTTTTACAAATTGTCTGCCTTGTCAGTTTCAAAAACTCAAAACCAACAATGGAACAGTTAAGTATACTTGACCTATTGCATAATGTCTATTAAGAATGCTGTAGCTGTTGGATTTTAAATTTCTGAAACTGACACTCAAGAATGTATAGTCCATCTTCAGCCCGCGTCCCATAAACGCTGACTATGCTCCAGCCAAAGCCTTGGAGCCGACACACTATCAAACTTACATAACACTTACAAAGCTAGTTTAAATACACCATCAATCTATGTCTGTTCCTGCCTTGTAGTAATCCTGTTTAGTTTATCTTTTAACTCTACACTTGCATGGAACAGTACCATTACTAATCTAATAGAAAAAACACACAGGCAACAAATCTGATTTTCTCAGCTTACAGAAAAATATGAAATGCAGAAGGCACACAAATCCAACTTTACCCAAAATTTACACCTCCTGAGCCATGTTCATCCCCATCTCCCATAGTAATCAGGAAAGCAGGGACACTGGACACAATACAGGACTAGGGGAAACAGATGAAGTACAGCAAAAGATAAAAACTAAAATAATATGCAATTTGTACACAGCTCCCAAAAAAATTGCAATCTCATTTACCAATAAGGAATGAATAACTGACAACTTTGCTTTTGACATTATGCACCTGTGTAAAAAATGTCTGATGAAACTGAGCATATGCCATGCACTGGTATCTGCTCTATGAGAGCAGTTTATACAGGCCCCTAGTGGCTCAGCACACAGCAGCAGATGAAGGGGAATTCCTACTCTTCATCTTGTGTAGTTTTGGTCCCTGCATTCCTCAAACACAGAAGCAATAGGCAACGTTAAAAATGAATCACTGACTGGACTGAGATATTGAAATACCTAGTTCTTTACCACAACCCCAAGTACATTCTTGCACACACTCTCCTGAGATAAAGCACTGATTTACTAACGCCCATTGAGTTCACTGACTGCTGGTGGTTTGAGTTACATAACCATCACAGCAAAACGCTTATTCACATTATTCTTTAGCGCTTGTTTTAAAAGTAGTATGACTGATGGGTCTAAAAGCAGGTCCTAAGACCAATTCCTGAAACCCAGAAATACCAAGGTACCGTTTTCCTTACCAGGCACCATTCCTAACAGCTTGCCATAGCACACACAAACCACAATGAATTTCTTAGCATCTTCTTAGAGTAGAAGACTTCTACTAAAACAAAGCTTTTACTGCTTTCAGTGGATATAGAAAGGCTATAGCTCATTTCTGCCTTGAAAGATATCTAAATATACCCCAACATAGTACCACAAGTGACAAAACTAAAACTGGAAAGCTACTCATGTAAAGTCTCTCATTAAATCCATCCTTTCTCTCTAACACTCAGTACCTCGACAATCCCATGCCAGTATATTTACGGCTTTTAGCAATTTTGACTGAGCAAAATTTGACAGCTGAATTTAAACTGACCAGTTTGTCAATTTTCACACATTAAAAAAGCAGTAATAGCTTATCTTATGAGAGAGAATTTAAAGACGCAATCAAAAAATTGCAATCTAAAGTAAGATGCAAGTACATATGACCATATTTAGGACAGGGGAGAATCTTTTTTTTTTTTTCTTCAGAGTTGCTCCATTCATAATAAGAATTGTAGGATTCACTGCTGCCAGCCCAGGAGAAAATGATGTCATTTACTATACACTTTTACAGCAAAAGAAGAATGCATTGACTGTTACAACATTTTAAACCACTGGCAGATACCAGAGGAAGGAAAAATATGATATATACGTTTTTCCATCACTGTATCGAAATTCCCACTAATGTCCCAACATTACAGAGAAGTTGCTTGTGCTTGAACAAAAGGTATGTTGGAAGCAATCTCTGAAAGGCTGAGAAGATAATCATAGCTTCCCACATTAATCCTAAATTTAAGAGAATACAAGTGTCATCAGAAATACTCATGTCTGCAAATAAGAAACTCGAAAGTAAATCAGCATCTACAGACTTATCCCCAATGTAACGCCGTCTCAGGCGACAAGCGAAGAACACATAAAAACGTAACTATTCTCTGTAAATAAATTAACCCTTCCACATGTGTCAAAACTGGAAATATGGACATAGAAATCATGGTAAAGAAGCTGCCATCCCTACACGAGGCAGTAACTGTACAAAGGCCAGGCAAAATAATAAAATACGCATGACAGCAGTTCTGGATAAGTAACAAGAAGAAGCGGACATTCAGAAGCCACACATGCAAAGCTGAGTGGTAATCACTTAAAATGGAAAGAATACCGTTCTGTCCCGAACTGAGGGCATAGATAAAAGGCAAAATAGGGGACTCAGTGCAAGAAAACAACTGTTTTATCTGCAAGTCTGGGGGAGCCCGGTTGCAGCAGTAAGGAGTGCCTCCTTGCACGAGCAGACGGCGCAGAGGGAGCTGCTAAGTTTGCTGAACAAATTCAAGAACCCCTTTGCAAGCGCACGGAAAACTGAGTTTCCAGCCCGATGTGCTTCCTTTCAAGTGGCTTCGCGAGAGTAAGCAAAGAAATTGAAAGCCTAACCTGTGAAAAGCTTCGCATCTCCGTGCCTCCCTGCTCCGCCGAGAGACAGCAGGGGGAGGAGAAGGAGGAGGAGAAGGAAGAGAAGAAGGAGGAGGAGAAGGAGGAGGGAGCCGTGCTCGGACCGGCGCCTGGGGTCCCTACTGGCCGCTCACCCCCAAGCCCCGTTTCCAGCAGCAGAAGCCTGGTCTCTCGCCCCTGCTATCTTCCCCCTTTCTCCAAACCCGTTAGAATAAACAAAATAATTAATAATAATTCGTTCGCCAAAACAGACAGTGTGTAATTACCGTACTCCCCTCTCCCCGCCCGCGTACAGCGGCACTCAGTGGATACGTCGACTCCGATCCATCAATCGCCCTCTCCCTGCCCCATCCCCCGTCCCTGCACCGCAGCTCCTCTCGCTCCCCGAACAGGCCTCGCCGCCAGGCTGAGACCCGGCGGGGAGGCGCGGGGAACGGGCTAGAAGCGGCCGGGGGCAAGCCCCGGGGCACCCATGGGAGAGTTGTGTGTGAGTGACTGGGTGCACACATACACACTCACGCACACACACACAGACACACACACGCACTTTTGTGCTCTCACACACAAGCGCGCCTAAAGAGGCGGCAAAGAGGGAGCGGCGGCGGAGGAAAAATGGGTCAGGAGCGGGGCAGTTACCTGGTCATGCTGGCTCCCCCGGTCCCAGCAGCAGCCTTCGCCGCTGCCCGCCCGCCTGCCGCTGCTTCCCGCCGCCGCCGCCACGTCCTCCAGCTGCTCCCGATCGGCTCCGGGGCGGCCAATTTAATCCGTGCCCCGCAGCAGCAGCAGCAGCAGCAGCAGCAGCTACGAGCGAAGCCCCGCCGATGCTGCCAGACGCTCGTGCGTGTCTCTCACAGCGCGGCGCCGGGGAGCAGGAGAGAGTCAACGAGAGTCCGAAAATCCAGCATCCAGAAGAGCCAGGTCCCCGCCTGCCTCCTCTTGCCAGCGCCGCCTCTCCTCCGCGCTCTGCTCCGCTCTGCTCTTCTCTCCTCTTCTCCTTCCTGCGGCGGCTGCTGCTGCTCCCGGGCGCGCTCTCTGTTCCCGAGCTAGCTGCTCCGTTTCCCCTCCTCCTCCTCCTCCCTCTCTCCCTCTCTCCCTCTCTCTCCTTCTTCCTTCCCCCTCACTCTTTTTTTTTTTTTTTTCCCCTTCCTCCTTTTCTTTTCTTCCTTCGTCTTTTCTAGCCGATTCTTTCGCTACAAATAAAAGCGAGGTCTCCCACCCACTCTCCTAACCTCCTTGCTACAAAAAGTGCAGTGCAAACAAAAGCGAGAGAAGAGGGCACAGGGCGGGCGGAGTGGGGAGGGTAGACACGGGAAAAATTCCCAGAAACCGTCCCCGAGAGTCGAAACGTGAACAGCCCTCCCCCACCACTCTGCTTCGTTCCTCTGGGAAAGAAGGGGGATGCCGTGGGGACATCGGTAGAGACGACGCTCTCCCTTTTCGTGGGTTTGTTGTGGGCTTTGGGTCAGAGGCTGTTTGCGCTTTTGTGTGTGTGCGCTTTTGCTTGTTTTGTTGGGTTGTGGTTTTTTGTGATTATTCTTTTTTAATCCTCTTACGCTGTGTGGGTCACAGGATCCGTACAGCCCCAAGGGGAAAGCGTAGCGCGCTGCCGATGTCCGTGCCTGTGCGTGTGCGGGCACGGTGGGGGGGTGGG
>VZUI01037446.1:0-14321 GCA_013401135.1 Cettia cetti | reverse complement strand
AAGGAAGGAAGGAAGGAAGGAAGGAAGGAAGGAAGGAAGGAAGGAAGGAAGGAAGGAAGGAAGGAAGGAAGGAAGGAGATGATAAAGGCTGAAAGAAGAAAAGTCAGAAGGAAGAAGGAAGATGATTAAACAGTCCAGCATCCCTGCTATCACAAACCTCAGACCAATCTCCAGACTTGAAATCATTCCTTCATTCCAAAACTGTTATCTAAAACCCCAGTCACTGCAATCATTTGAAGACATTAATAAACATTGTAATGTTCCTTTGTAGCTCACAAATCGATGCTATTTGGTGCTGAGAAGTAAATTCATGCTATATCTGGCAGCATCACCTGTATTTTGAAAGTAAATTGCCCTTCCTCTATATGTTATTAGTTTTGATTCACAAAAACGTGTTATTTCATTTAGGAATGAATCCAAATTTCATTAAAAGTTAAAATACATGTTATTGCCCCTTTTCAGAGCTGAAACAATGAGAGTAATTCTCTTGCTGACTGTTGTGGAATGGGAACAGTCCAGGAGTCAAGGACAGCCCTATTAGGCAGATTCTCCCTGTGAGATGTAGCCCCTTCAGTGTGTTGGGCAGGACACTAAACTGAGTGGGGTGATGGGCATCCGATAATGCCTCAGAATATATAATTAATTCTTCCTGTCACTGTTGGATTGGTGTGGACACTTGGGTTTTTTCCAGGAGCCACAGGAAACAAATTTGAGTTCTGTGAGGATCATAAAATTAGAAAACAAAGCCTAGAAAAAATAGGTTTCTCAGAACTAAAATCTGATTTTTGTAACCTCAGAACACTCTCGGATTAATAGCAGAGCAAGTAAGTTTCAGAGTAACCTGAATAAGTTTTACAAGTAATGTATGTATGCCTTTTTGCTTTGTCTTTTAGATCTTATATGAAACAGAGGTGTCAAGGTAAAGAAAAAGAGCCCAAACACTTTGTAATGACATTTCCTATGTTATAGCATGGACAAAAAATAGATTCAAAATACTAACTCTAAAAACTAACTGCTTTGTCTGGAATTAAGTGTGTACATTAGTTGTAAATAACTATTGAAAATCTCACATGATAAACTGATTTATTTAGCTATTTAATTTGAAAAGAAGTTTCTCTGACAGATTTTAGAAACAGAAGCCTTTCAAGGCCAGGCTTTTACTTTCCTTTAGGGCTGCATTTATTGCTGCCTACCTTGAATGGATTTTACAGGAATACTACGGTGAACAAAATCCCTTTCCAGTCACTAATTCAGTGATTACATTAATAATTCTCAAACAGGTGGATTCATATCTGTGTGACTGGAGACAGAGGTAGCAACCAGTTATTTGTACTTGCAAATCAATCCTCAAATTTCATACTGGCTTGTTATGAATATCAAGTACAGGGATATGAAAAGTATTTTGAAAAAACACTGGGTGTGCTCCTTGTTGGATACTTTATTGTGATAAAATATTCTGCCCATATAGGTTGATAATTGCCATATCCACAATGATATGGCATCTGTAAGCCTTTCTTATGCATTTCTCAGGTATGGGCTGTGCTTCATTGCTAGAAGTGGGACACAATTTCATTTGGAACTGTGTTATTGCTTCCACTGCAGTTGTGGAGTCTTGAAAAATGTAATGGCACCACACACACACTAACTTTATTAAGCAAAGTAAAATTATTTTAAAGAAACTGAAATCAGCTTTTCTTTCTCCTTTTTGGGGCTCTATAGTGCTAGTAACCTCCTGCAATGTCCAAAGAACAGTGATGCTCCAATAATTCGTTATCCCATATGGATGCATTAGTACCAACAATTTCAGCATTCTTTGTGTTTCACAGTCTGAACTGACAAAAGACTTTGGAAATAAACAATTGAAAAAGACATTCCCTAAAGGTAACTATCAAGTCCAATAAGGCTCAAATAAAATGGCCCAGCTGTCAGAGTAAAATACCGCATATCCACTTAGCTCTTGAAAGGAAAAGGTAATGCTAACCAGTTGCTGGAGACAGCCCAGAGAGGTAATGCCAGCTGCACAAAAGGATGCACTGCATAGCAGTGTTCAGAGGAATGAATGACAAACAATGTATAATAGCTGCATAAGTAATTCTCTTCAAAGGACAAAATAAAGAACAGGAACACACTTTGTTTAAAAGTTATCATTATTGATTGCAAAACACACACACAGAAATAGAAAAAAACCATAATTTGGAAGCCAAATGAAACACATTTGAAACACAAGCTTTGAAAGTCGTCCTAGTTTGAAATAAATACTACCTTTTCAGAAGGCATTTTATTAAAAACAAGGTCAGAATGTTTGTAAGGATTAGTATGTTTCTACCCTTGGGCAAACACTAAAAAAAACCAAAACAAAACAAAAGAAAAAAAAATAGATGCAGAAGAACAGAATTGGAAATGCTTGAAGCTTAAGTGCAAGTCTAGGTCATTTGAACCATATATGGAGAGCACACACGCTTTAGAACAGCAAGTGAAAAAAGGATGACCCTTCCACTGTCAGAACCTGAGAGTGACATAAGTCATGCATAATGATGTGGTTGTTAGACAGTTTCTGATGAGCTAGGATAGGCCACTATTGTGCACAATACCTGTATCTTTGTCTTAGTCACACTACCTGGTTGCCTTTAGTCACAGAGGTTTCTCTAACTGTAGGATGTAGAAATTTATGGTGGGTTGGTTAATTGGATCATTTACTTTGAAGTGGCACCCAGATGTAGTTCTGTTTCTGCTAAAGAAAAGACTTGCAGTGAGAGCAATTACTTGACCTTCTAGTTAAAGTATTTAATTTTCAACATACATTATTTCATCTTGGAAATAAAGCAAAATTATAAACAATCATCTGATTGTTGCTGTATAGTCTATTGGAAGACAATTTTCATTTCTTGCTATGAAAGGTTTTTTATATTATCTCAATCCTTATTATCACATATCAGAATGCAACAGCTATGTATAATGAATTTCTGTCTCTATGTTCAATCATCTTTTTGGCAGCCACTGCATTCCATATATTCAGCATTTTGCAAAATTGGGCAAAAGGAAAGAGCTCTTTCAGGACTGCCAGGGACATTGACTAAGTTATATGTTTCTCTCACTTTTCTCACTTGTGCAGTGGTAATTTTGGTAAATCTAAAAAATTAGAGCTGAAAGGAGAGTAGCACAGAAAATACTTCAGACAAGTAGAGAAGGTGGGCTTTAAGTACCTTGATTGATTCAGAAAAAACAATTCTGTGAAACTTATCCACCATGCTGGCAATGTGGTTTTTTTACTCTTCCTGAGTCAAGGTTTTTTGTGAACTCACAGTTACCTGCTCATGTACTGAGCTTGACTCATCCACCCACACAGTCACACCATCCCGTCCTGTGCTGTGAGGGACTCATTCTCAACAATGTCATGTGACTAATCCTTTGTAAAGGAGAGACAGGAAAGATGTACCAAATAGATGAGACCCCGATAGTTTAGAGGATGTGATAGGATGAGCACTGCAAATACGGCATTCCTCTGTACGCAAAAACCCCCTGCAGGGTGTACTCTGTACAGCAGTTCAGCTGAGAACCTTAAGATTTTTCTTGGATGTGGGATACTAATCATGGCTTGATGAATTTTCATTATCCTATTTTTTTTTCTCTACTAAATATTCAAATCACAAATTGGCTTTGGGATTCTCTGTTGTGCTCTTATTCATCTATTCTGTGTTGAAAAGATATTCATCAACAAGGTGGAGGGGTGTCTGATACTAACCTAAGAAGCTACAACTGCAACCTCTTCTCTGCTTGACACTTACAAGGGATGGCCAGACCAGCAGGCTTTGGGGATGTAATTGGGAGGTAGAATCTTCCTCTGAGATCCATAATTTTTGAAACAAAACATTATTCGAGAAATCTCAGATCCTGGTCTCTTGGGCACTAGCTAAGCAAAAGACTCATCAAGTTATCAAGAATATGACAGTTAAGCACATTGTTTGAATGAAGGACATTAGTTTAACCAGCCGAGAGACAGCTGAAAGAAAATCTTTCAACAGAGAGGATATGCTGCCAAGCAGCACCTTTCCCTGTAATGAGAATGCTTTTTCAAATGTGTGTTCTCACTGAAGCTTGATTCAGACCAGAGTACTCTATATGCCTGCCAAACACCTAATCAGATGAGGACATTACCAGGGCCATGGCATCTCTCCCTCTTCAGCTGTTCTAAATTGTGCTAAAACTACTTCTGTAACTATTTGGACAAGGAAATTCTTGAATTTTCTTTTGAAGTATTAACTGTGCATGCAACAAAGAAAAGAGTGAACAGACCAAGTATCCAACATGCCTTCCTAGCCATGGAAAGGCAGCATCCTTTAAGTTTCAAAAGTTAGTGACCCGATTAAATGAGCAATTATGTAATCACCTCTTGCATTTAGTCAATCCGTTTGTTTTCCCTGACTTCTGATTAATTTGGCTGTCACTGATCTTCTGTGTGCAGTATTTTGAGAGCTGCCAATCTACAAGAGAAAAAAAAATTCAAATTTCAAATTAACTTTGCATATTATTGCCTGCTGCAACCACAATAATACATTTCTGGTATTATTCAAGGGGCAGTTTGGTTTTTGTTACCAAACCAAAGTAAAAAGAAAATGTAATAAATCCATAAAAAGCATGTATCACTATGCTAAATCTATGCAACAACACATGTACATATCTCTGGATCTCAGCATGAGAAAAAAACCTATTTTTAAGTTCCAAAAACATTTATTTCCCTTAAAAATGTGACCTCCTTTTCCTCTGTGCACCTTGATAAATGGTAAAAGAAACCCCAAACCCTTAAACAAGACCAAGAAAATCCCACCTGTCACAGATTTTGCCTTTATTCCTCTCCATGCCTGTTGAGTCTATCAAGTGTGAACATCTGGGAATCATCATATTTTCTGCTGACCACTGAATCAGCATAAAAGGAGGACATGATAAGCTCCAGCTGTTAAGCCTCCTGCTTAGAGGATTAGAGAAATTAACCCACAGGATGTTTTATTACAGTACCAGGAGTTATATTAAAGATACATGTGGCATCTTCTCCACAGGGAACACAGAAGGGAGCTGAGAGAAAGTATACAGGGTAAAGCTGCAGGAATGTCATCAGTCCTGCATGCTTCCCAACCTACCCTGCTTATAACAGCAGAAGGAATTTTATATTCAGAACTTTTTCTAAGAATATAAACCTTCCACATCTAGTTCTGTTTTTTTGTGATATGCAGTCCAGGGGAACATTGGTTGAATGAAAAACTGAAAACAGTAGCAAAAATCTTTGAGAATCACATCTTTTAGTTTGGGTCCTTACTTTAGCTAAAGCATTTGTGTCTTTTGTCATTGCACTTACACCTTTCGGCTTCAATGCATCAAGAACATAAAAATGTCTTATCTGAAAAAAATCATATTTTAAGAGTCAGCCACATTAATTTATGTCTGAGTTTGAACCCCTAAAATAACCACACCCACGTATTATATATATAAAATGAAAAAAATTACAAACAAAAACAAAAGAGGAATCATGGCTGACATAAATTTTCATGCTTATTGTCACTGCTAGTAATGTTAACAACATTATAAAGCCTAGATGAAGCCTAGTTTAAAAGGTTCCAAAGTCTGTAAAAAAAAGACTTACCAACTTAGCAACAAAGTGTAACTCTTAGATCACCCTAAGTCCAGACCACAATGAAATTAGAAATAGTCATGCAGCTATCTAGAGGAGAAATTAATGTTTCTGCTATCCTCATGATCAAGTAGGTAAGGAAGAATAATTAATAATATGTCATTACTGGAATTGTTGCTGGAATTTTCTTGTGCTTCTTTTGCCTCAAAATGTTTAGAAGAATGGTCAAATTTAGCTGAACAAACTCCTGGCCCCATTTTGGGGGGCTCACTGATCGCTTCTGTGTGTGACCCTGTCTGCAGCCATGGTGTGAAGCAGGTCACCACCTCAGCAATGCTGGCACAGCCAGCTCCTTTCTTGTGGGGAGACAGGGTGAAATCAATCAGGAAAGATCAGACCCCCTGGGACAATCCAGTGTCTGTTTCTGAGCTGTGAGGAGTGGATATCCTGCCCACATTATTAGCATTACAAATGCCACAAGGTGCCACTTCTCAGGCACATCTCCCAAGGCTACCTGGCACTGCAAAAGGTAACAACTGACTTGCTACTTGATCTGTATTTTTGGCATTTACCTGAATAAAAACATATTGTATATTTATGAATTAATGAAATGAACCATATATGCCTCTTTCAAGCAAATCCTCTTAACAAGTGTTTGGCAGTATAAATGAACCTTGAAGAGAAGAGACTGCAAAGGCCATGAGGGTCCAGGGAGCTTAGTTTATTGACACCAATAAAACAATTTATTAAATGTGAAGCATAAGGGGCTTCTTCATGAGTTTGAATCAGGTTCCCTAGTTCAGAAAGGAGCCTATGACAACAAATCCTGCATCATGGTAAGTGTAAAAGGAAAAGGTCTATGCATAATAGAGGGGCAGCACTATCTATTTGATCCTGACTTTAGGAACATACTTGCTCTGATCCTTTCCAGTTTCTCTCACTTTTCATCATGATTCTCTTGTTAAACATATTGCTTTCACACTTGTGGTTTTTACTTCAGAAATGAATTTTTTTTTAGAAATAATGTTTATAGTTATGTTATTTTCCACTATGGTGAACAGTTGTTTACAACATCTTTCCTTAATCTAGAGTGCAGTAATTGTGCTCTTGGCTGCTCTGAGAACATACTTGATGATTCTTAAATCATAACCTGACTTTTGCCTGAGTTAATATAGAAATTATTTTAATTTCCCCATTGCAGATGCTTTAATTTTTCACTAGATACCTAGTGAATACCATATGCAGAGGAGCATTTGTTATCCAATGTTTTTGAAATATCAAAAAACAGAGAGTGAGAATCCGTGTTAATCAGAATGTGCAAACTGCCACTCCCCATTCTTGTCCCCCAGGCTTTTTTCTTTCAGACGCTTGGTACCTGTGCACTCAGCTGGCATCAAGTCTGAAAGAAAGATGGTGAACACAGTTATATCTGGCAGTGACATGTACCTTAGCTGGCAGATGAGGCAGTTTGCTGACTACCTGAATTAGGCTTGGGTAGCTTAGCACATTTCAAAAGAGACAGTTTTACTGAAAGTGACACACAGCTTATGGACCCAGATCTGTAAATGTAATTGCCTTTGCTGTGTGCTTGTATGTGAGAATTGCTAGGTGTCTGATGCACAAAGCTGAGCGGGACTTGCAAGTCTTTAATATCAGCTAATTTAAAGTAGATACTAAATATAGTATGTGGAAAATAAGTCAGGCCTTGCTATCAGATATTCTGACATTATTCCCAGTCCCAACTAATACAGAGACTGAATTCTGTACAGGCTTTCTTGGAAGCCTTGAACTTAAACTTCATTGTATTCTGCCTATGAGACACTGGACTCCTATATTACCTCCTTATCCATGCCAAAGTCTTCTGTTCTTAGATAGCCCAATTCAAATAAACATTCTCCAGAAGCCATGATCACTTGGAGGCCCACTTAACTTCTTTTTTTTTCTCCAGGAAGAAGGAAAAAGTGGGTGGTAAAGTGAAATTCAGATGTTTACCTGTTTTATTTTTTGAAACCAGAGAATATGTGCACTTCTCCTTTTTTTTAGAATCCCAGTTTGTATTATAAATATCTTCAAAATGAAAAATTTTAAAGCATAGCATTTCAAAGTCTTGCCTACTCATAGAAAAAACAATCTTAATGTGAATTTCCAAACAAAATTAAATATTATGCATGCAAATGATTCCATTACATAGAATCAGAACATTTTCAAGCTGTTCGATAAAGGTATCACGTACGAAAGAAAAGAACTTATCTGAAGAGTGGCATTGCTGATAAATTCTAGATTTTTTTCAAATGAATTAATTCAGCCTTCTTTAGACTTGAGATATTGTAGAATAATTAAGTGCCATTAAAACAGTTACATCCCAAGAAAGAGTTTTTTGCATGTTATATTTCAAAGGTATAGTTTATTGTTACTGGATAAAAAATATTTGCCTTCTGGCAATTGTAGACTGGAAGTGTACTACTATTAGCATATAATCTCTATAAAACATGGTTGGAAATGGGAAAGGTTGGGTATGTGCAGAAGGGAAGGAAATCCCAGTAAAGCTGAACTAGTTAAAAACCAGAAAAAATTATTAGGAAAATATAAATAAATAAATAACATTTCAAATAGCATAGGTAATCATGCAGACTTAGCTGTTCTGTACAATGTAAATAGACTGTGTGCTTCTAGCTTTAATACATTTTTACTTTGTAAGACGTTGTGTTACATAGTGTGGTTTGGGAAAATACCTCCAGTTTCTTTTCACCTTTCAAATATCATGCCCTCTATTATTTTTCTTCTTCCTACACCAAATAGAACCTGAAATACTCTAGGACATTATTTACATGCTGCAAGTATGGATGTGAAATGAATCTTTTCTATGGATTGACATGTAGACAGCCTGTATTAAAGATCTGTATTTTATCTATTTTTTCACTTTAATGTTTGGTAAACAGGGTTTGGGGGTGGTTTTTGGTGGTTGTTGATTTTTTGTGGGTTTTTTTTTTGTTGTTGTTGTTGTTGTTGTTGTTGGGTTTTCTATCTCTCTCTCTCTGTGTATGTGTGTGTGTGTAGTTTTCCTTGGCAGCAGAAAGAATGGCCTTCCATTCTGTGATTACAAGGTTATAATGTGAAATTTTTAACCTAGTAGTCACATATTAGTGATCTCATGACAATTTTTTCCTCATTTGAAAAACTGTGTCATTGCTACCATGGTTTATCTTCCAAAATTAACATTGTGCATCTATGTTTTGTGATCTTGTTAGGATCTGTGGGATTTCTTATGGTGCACTTCAAGCAGGTGTGCATGAGTACACATGAACTTTGTATTTTTATTTTACTAATGGTGTCTTAAAAATCCATTTTGGCAGCTTTGCTTTCTCTTTGGGTTTTTTAATTCAAATAATTTAAGCAAAAAGTAAAACTTTCTGTTACTTATCTGGCAACACCAGCCTTCCCTCCTCTGTGAAATGATGTGGTTATTTATTGCTAGTTTTGCACTGATACAAGCTGTTTTCAGCCATGGACTGCCTGAGTAATAGAGCTGCCTAATCACTACCACTAGAGCTGAATACTTCCTGCAGAAAGCAAGTCCTTTCTCAGATGGAAGGAAAAGGAGATGCCTATTTAAATTTTAGCCACAAGGAAGTTATTATGAACATGTCTTTGGCTTAATAACCTGAGTGAAATCAGTTTAATATAATGAAATGAACATCAGTTTCATGCAATTTCAGATTAATTTGTCTGGTCTTTTATACCAAAATGCAAATTCCTGTCCACATTCATGTCTTTTCCACAGTCTCCTACCTTGAATCATTTTTGTCCCCAAATAAAACTGAGTGTTCAATAGGTTGTTTTTATTGTGTATAGTACTTTTTAAATTTTCATATACCACAAACTGTGTTTTCCCTTTTAAGAACAACAGATTTGTTTGATGTGATGCATATTAGTAAGCATCTGGAATATGGAGACTAAAAATGCTGCAGAAATTGTATTGTGCAATTTTCCTAATCTTTCAAAAATCTGGCAGCATGGATACAATCTTCTGAATTACAGTATTAATGGAAAGATGTGAGTGCACATTTCTGTGTGTCCAATTTGTTCAGATGTATTAAGATCTGCAGCCTCTAGACAGAGGCAAAACATATACACTTTGTTCAGTCTGAAAAACCTGAGAACAGCTGAGTTATTTTTATGGATGGAAGACTTGTAGAAACTGAGCAATTATTGCACCAAACCTTAATATCTAAACTCACTCTGTCTTGGAGCAATTTTTATCTGGGAAAAGCTCTACTTATAAAATCTCAGCAAAGCTCTCAAGATTTAATGATTTGAATTGGCAAGTATATGAGAAAAAAATTTTGAAAATAGAGGATTTCTTCTTCAGTAGTTTTTGAATAACTACATTTTTAAATATTTTATGCAGCACAGAAATAGAATCAATATTTATTAGTTATTTGGACTTATTAATATTTGGCTATGAATTAAGAACATATACTATTTCCTAATACTTTGTAGGATTAGAAATATAAATACTTTGTTTGTGCTCATTTTTTATAATGATTGTGAGAGTAAGTATTCTAAGCTGTGAAGAAATGACTCTGCAGATTTTATGGTTTAGACACATAAACTTCCAGAACTTATTATTTCCCAGTACCTTCAAATTCAGTTAATTTTCTATGCTTTATGAACACAAGACCATAACTTTTTAGTAGGACATATGTTACCAGAAAGCCTTTGAGAAGTGTTTATCTGTTTTATTTTAATGCCATTACAAAATGCTTACACTGAGAAGAATTCAGAAACTATAAATAGTTAGCCATCATTGGACTTGGAAATATTTGTTGCTCTGCAAGTACATCATAGCTATAACTATCCAAAAGAAAAAATATCATCAAAGTGCTGAATGCTTGTACTCCACCATCTTGAAAAACTTTACTGAAAGACAGGCTTAAGACTGATTACTCTGTTGCTGCTCTTGATCTCTTAGGAGCACAAAACCTCTTGCCCAGCCAAGTTCTACAGCAGATCTTAGTAAAACAGAACTCTGGCTGAAACTGTGGTGGTAGGATCATGCAAAGGCTTTCACAATTACTCAGTGTTGAGGAGGCAGCTAATCAAGTGGGCATATATCACTTCAAGCCACACCTATCCCAAGTCATTGAAAAGAGTTTTAATGGACCCTAAAAATTACTAATACTCCATAGATAGATATCGACATCCTTATGAATTACTTCCTTCGTCTCCCTGAAAGAGTCAAAGACCCTTGGAGCTCCATTATGGTCACCACTTCACTACAGTTAATCTCATCCTGAGCAGAAAATAAACAGCATTTGATTAAAGAAACTGATAATCCAATATTAATCACTGTAAATTCCCACCACAAGTACAATGCCTTCGGGAAGAATAAGATGCAATATGAATGTAAAAATTTCTTTTTTAAGGATGTACAGGAAACAAAGTTAAGAACTGAAACAAAGATAGAAAATAGTTGATACAAATATTCCTGCCAAATACTTACTTTTCTAAACCTTTAGGCACTTATATAATGCCTCTGTTTTACAAGAGTTTATGGAATTTTCAAGGATGAATATAAGCCATTTCATTGAATCTTTTTTTGTTCACACAAGGTAAAACGTGGCCCTATGACTATGCAAAGTGTTTATGTTGTTGAAGAGATGCAGTCTTAGGAAAGGGGAGGACAGGAAGAGACTGATTCATGGTGCTGATGTTCGTTTAAAAGAATATCAGCAGCAGCATTACACACAGGAGGGTGTTTCATTGCTGTAGTCTGTAATTTCTCCAGCATATTGCAGACCCTTAAATTTTCTTTGAAGAAACGTTTCATTCAAGAGTGGAGCCTTGACCTTTCATGTGTTGATCAATGATCACACATTAGTAAAAGCAAGCCATACGCAGACTACTAAAAGTTGTAAAATTCAGTACTCAAGATGCATAAAGAGGATCCGTTACTTTATAAGGTGATTTAATCAGCAGGAAAATTACCTCATGTATCTGCTTTTTCAGACAGAAATTACAGATTCAAAACGTAAAATTACTTTGTGCTTTCTGGCTGGTCCCCTGAAGCTTTCTGAGTTCATGTCAAAGGTCAGAAGCTGAGTCTCAGTGCACAAGTATCTCCTAGGAGCAGTGCTGAGCATCACATACTGTGATGGAGCTGAACTACTGATGAGCAGAGGGATGCATCCCTTAGTCACAGGCATAACTTCACCTTCTTGCTGGATAGATTCTCATCACTTCTGCCACCCTCTTGGGTTTCTGAATGAGAGATGCAGGGCTGGCAATCAGGAACTGGCAAGGAGTTTGAGAAAGTTTATCTGTCTGCTTTCTTGTCAGACACATCTTGGCACATGAAGCAAAATGTGTAACAGTGTGCATCTGTCTGGCAGGTGCTCGAACTTTCCAGGCAGAATGCCTGAGCTCAGCTATTGTTGGAAGCACTTTCATGTGAACAAAAAAAAAAAAACCAAAACAAACAAGCCTGAGAAGAGCTGCTACTCAGATAAACTTTTCTTGCACCTTCTGCCCCTAAGAAGGAGGGTGAGCAAGTGTGTGGCTGGCTGTAGAAAGGCTTCCCTTTCTATAATTTCTTGCAGGGGTACAATGCTGTTCTCCTATGAAGAGATCCTGGAGACACTTAGCCATGCAATATGAAATCCATTGGAAAAAGCAGTACAAATTAATCTATTCTACTATCACTGACTCAGTGAAAAACCAGATTTCTTAAAGATAAACTTCTGCGTTTGATGGTGCTATGGATATTTGTTAAATATTCAGTCCACAAAGAAGTTCTTCTCTCAAAACCAAACAAAAAACCAACCAAACAAGCAAGCAGGCAGGCAAGAAACCTAGTACTCATTTCCTTCTTTGTTGAATATGTCAGAAAAAATGAACATGTTCACCAAAGAATACATGTATGGTGGTCATTTATATTAGACTAGCTTTACTAGTTACTGTGACTCTATTTAGAGTACTGTATTTCTTGGCCAAATTGGTCTCCCATCTCTTTCAGTATTCTTGTTTTCTTGATTTTTTCTTGGCTTCAGTTTGAAAATTGTTTGTAGGTTCTTAATTGCAAAGCCTACCAGAGGGAGAGATCAGAGGAACACAGGATTTGCCAAATGTGATAAATGTCCTGCCTCAGGGAACGGCCAATACCTGATTTGTCAGAGGAAGGCCAAAAAGCCTCTAAACACATTCAGTCAGTCATGTAAGAGATCCCAACAGACAAATGCCTGCAAGCCTAGCTCTAAGTACATGACCTTACTTGAGCACAGTCCTACAAATGTTATCACACCCCTGCACTTTCTCCTGTCATTCTTTTCCCACCAGTCAAATGTATTCTTTTCTGTGTAGACAAGTGGGAAGTGTGAAGCTCAGACTTCATCTACCTTAGGACCTGATCCAAATGTCAGTGCAGAAGAGTAGGATTTCTTTTGCAGCAAATGAAGATGGATGTGCTCTGCCCTCTTTACTGAGCTGAGCAGAACTCCACTGAGGCGTGGAGATCAGTCTGCTCTGGCAACTGTGCCCTCTGTCAAGGTGAGACAGCATTCTTCCCTTCAGCTTCTCACCTAAGACATTATTTATATTTACAAAATAGTACACAATTGCATAGCCCACAATGTATCACATTTCATACCAACCCCACAAACCTCTCATGTGCTCATTGTCAAAATATCTCTACCTATGCCATTGCTACAGACTAATGTATTGCTGATGTATTACAGCACTGTGTGACCCAGTTCCTCCCATTTTTCATCCATCTGTAAAGTGTAGCTAGTAATAACTTCATCAAAATCTTGTTGTGCATTTTCTTTCATGTCTGAGAAATGCATTGGGTTTCTGGAGTTCAAAACATATTACAAACTTAATTTTACTTTATGGTATTGATGCTGAAATTTGATTCAGTGATATCCTCATAACTGCCTCAGTCATCTTAGTTTGGAAGCCAAAGAGCTAGAGTAAAAACATTTGAAAAACCCTTTTCCCTCACTGGTGGACTGTTTATATAATGAGTAATAACTTCCATGGTTTGGCTGGAAGAAATTAAGAAGGCAGTAAAAATGTCAAACAAAGTTGTAATGAATTTTAAAATAATCACTCATAATTTAGAGTTCATCATCCCAAAGCGTTATTTCTTCATTTGATAGGTTTAGGTCATTATAAAGAATGTGCCCCTTCTTGCATCTGAAACTACATAAAAAGGGACAGTAGTTTATGGCTGCTATATACTTGATGAGATATTAAAATTTTGCAGCACAGCAAAAGATGGAAGAATGGGCAAGGGGAAATAACCATTTGAAGTTGTATTTCCCTTGGGTTTTTGTGATCTTTGTTCTAAGTAAGCATGAGTGTTTTCCTTTTTTTTTTTTAACTTTTTAAATTTTTAATAGCTTGCTTTATGTGCTTATGTGTGTTTTGTACATAACAAGCTTAGAGAATACTGTGGAAGATGCAGTGAAATTATTTTTAAACTTCAGTTCACATAGACTTCTGTGTGAGCTGCTAAAAAGGAAAGGGACACACTACGTATTTTCTCATACATTTAGTATGAGAATAAAGACTGCAGAAGTCAGCCCTTCCCTTGTTTTGTTTTTTTCCCTCCTGTCTCCTATCTCTTTTCCACCGAAGCAAAATGGTAATTGCCCTTTGCCTTCTCCTCTCCTCTCCTCTCCTCTCCTCTCCTCTCCTC
>VZUI01037444.1:0-23335 GCA_013401135.1 Cettia cetti | reverse complement strand
GCACTCCGGCTCAGTGACCAGCTCAGTTGTGAATGGTTGCCTAAGCAACCAGGCCTGTCAGCTCTTTTAGGCTCTCAGTGCTACTGCTGTGTCTTCTGGTGAATCCTATTCAGGCAGCACAAGAAAAATACAGGAGGCAGAATGATCTCCAGAAGCCCTCTTTATTCCCTGGAACTGACGACTCGGAAGATGCGGAGACTCCCAACAGCTGGGGTTATATAGGGTCAAAAGGGGGTGGGGTTCAACACAACAACCAATAGGGAAGAGGATTGAAAAACTCACCAATTGGGGAAAGGATCCAAAACTAACCAATCAGGGCGGAAGACTTGAACCAATCAAAAGAGAGAACCAATCAACCAATCACAGATAGCTTATTAACATACTTCTAGAAAGCTCAACAGATGAAAGCTGCACAGAACTGTATCAGGGACATGCAGCTCTCCATGGGAGCGCTGCCCTTTCTGTGTGGCCCACAGAGGCCTTCACAGTCTCTCTCTCCTCTCTTTCTCTTTTTCTCCTCTCTTTCTCTCTTTCCTTCTTTCTTTACTTCATTCCTTCATTTCTTCTTTCTTTCCTTCTTCTTTCCACTGTAGTAATTTGATAAATTTTGCTATCATATCAAAAACACAGGACTACAGGACTCCTGTATGTAGTGCCAAAAATTCAGCATATGACAGTAACTAGTGGCACCTATGGGGTTTGCTCTCTCAGATGCTTATGACCGCGTGTCACTCTCCTTACCTCAGCCTGACTTCGGAAGCCATATAACCTTGCTATAATAAGTCCTTTGGAGAGACTGATTTACTGATTCAGCCAGAAGACCAGCAGAGTTCAAAGGCTTATTTACTTGTAACTCAGAACATGAACAAAGGTTCTTGCACTTACCTGAACCCAGGAGTGTAAACACACCCTAAATGACACAATTTGTTCCTTCATGTATGATGAATACTGACCTCTGATGACTTTTGCAGTAAATAGCAGCAAAAAATATATAACTGTCTCTGCTCTTACCTACTAGAGCACCAATATTTTCTCCCATCAGAATGACAGCTTTTAAAAGCATACCTCAAACCCTGCACTCATATTTTAAAAAAAGAAGAAAAAAGCAGAATTGAAGGAAGAAGATAAGAAGGCCTTTCTCAGTATCTATTCAGACCTCCTGCATTTTGGAGTATGGACTGTTCTCAGATAATACATAGATAAATAAATAAATAAATAAATAAATAAATAAATAAATAAATCCCAACAAATATAAATTCCATATTTGACTATTTAAAACAAACGAGCAAGACTAAACAAAACAAAACCAAAAAATTCCACACCTTTCTGAACAGTACCCAGTGAACAAAATATGCCAAGAGGAAGCCCCTGCGATAGCCAGAATACTGCCTGTTTAGTTTACAGATTTAAAGTAGATGTTGAATGTAGCTAATATAGAATTGAACTAGCTGTGGAAGACATAAGGCAAATCAACAAAAGGAAATAACTAAGCGCTAAAACCACTAAAGATCATGATAAAGTGCAGCAAGTAAGAATTTCAACCACATATTTGGGGGGTTGATATATATTGACTTCATGAAATGAAGCAGTTTTGCACTAGGAATTAGAAAAAAATTATAGCATAAAAAGCTATAAACAGCTGTTGGAACTGTTCATTCATGGCTAGCTACTGTCACATTATGATGCATTATCTCCATTAGGGCAGTGTGGGATGCTCCACCTGGCAGTCAACATTGTTGACTGAAGGACAGTGCACATTTGTTCCCAAAATCTGTAACTGATGGACAGCATACATCTGTTCCCAACATCTGTAACTACAGAGCATCTGAGGCTTTAAAAGTAGCCGAGGATGAGCACCACTGACTTATTAGCTATGCAGCTCTTGTGGCATCCATGTAAAGCTGAAGCAGGTATTTCATGATTTATATAATTCTATTATATAAAGAGAACAGGACATGCCAGAGTATAATTTAGTACATCTAAGGTCTGGATGGTCTTCTAGAAGTGCCTGCCTCTGTTACCCATGGACAAAGTAAAAGACAACACTCTTCTGACTTAATCATCTTGGTTATCTATGTGAAGTACACAGAATAAATGTGGCCTCTGTACTGTGCTTAGTCAAGTCCAGCAACACAAAGTCTTTAAAAAGCAATGAGGTATGAGGCTGTAGAGGGATGTTGAAGAGGAGATGTGATTTGATGGTACTGTTCTGGTCTGCTCATTTAGGAAGAATTTTTCTGCCAAACATTCACCTAAGTTCATCAGGAATGATGTTTTAGTGCTGTAAATGTTTTTATATACAATGACAAATGAAATGTCCCCATGAGTCACAAGTTCTGTAGATTCTCACACTCATTAATTAGAAAAGAGGTCAATTTTATGCATGAGAAGGTGAAATCCTATTTGATTTCACCACCCACCATCAGAAAAAATGAGAACTGAAGATTTAAAGTTCAAATTTAAGTGTTAAGATTCAAAATACATCTTAATTTAATTGCATTTCACATCTAAATAACATAAAATTTTTGGCTAGCAACAGATTCTCTTAAATAATTTATAATTTTGTGTGTTACAACCCAGTTCTTGCACAGGTAAAGACACTGCGGACATGAATAAAGATTTATACATTAGGCCAAAAGAGCACAAAGAACGACAAAGCTCATAAACCTTCTCCCAGACAGAATCTGAACTGTCCAGCTTCAAACCATAGTCTATATCCTTCTGATATGCTTGTTTCTATTAATTTGCAGAATAATGGTACTCAGTAACACCAAACACTGATATTGTCTAAGGACAGGAAAAAAAGTCAGTCAGGATCTAATTTGTGAAACAATGCAAGTAGTTGGAGATCATATAGAGGGAAGGTGAGGGTCATAGGGCCAGAGACATTAAATCAAAGGCGAGTAGTATGTATAGATCCAATCTCAAAGTGACCTTGCACTTAAGCATATATTTTCTTTTGCTCATGGTTAATTATAAACATCAAACCTGTGCTGAGAGATGTGAATGGTTTTGCAACAGGCTGTGTGGATTAGTCCAAAAAGGACTTTTTTCATTATTGTATCTATAGCTGTACTACAAGCAAAATAGGGTGGGAGAAAATAAACTCAAGATTATGATCAAAATCCTTAGGTATGATTTTAGGTGTTTATATAACAATCAGCATGCAAATAAAAAATTCCTATGCCACAGCTGAGAATCACAGAATCACAGAATATCCTGAGCTAGAAGGGGCCCAAAAGGACCATTAAGCTCCTGGCCCTGCCCAGAACAACCCCAAAAATCACACCATGTGTGAGAGTATTGTGCAAGAGTTTCTTGAACTCTGTCAGGCTTGATGCTCTGACCATTTCCCTGGGATCCTTTTCTAGTGCCTAACCACTGTCTGAGTGAAGAACCTTTTTCTAATATCCAGCCTAAACCCCCTGAGACAACTTCAGGCTGTTCTCTTGGGTTCTGTCCCTGGTCACCAGAGAGAAGAGATCAGAGACTCTTCTTCCTTCCTCACTTCAACTCTTGTGAGGAAGCATTCATCCTTGTAAGGAATCTCTAAGTTTCCTCTCTGTCTTCTCTTTCCTAGGCTGTACTTGTTAACAGTAGCACCCATGCATTTATATATGCCATGATTCCACCTTTGTGTTCCAGTCTTATAAATAAAAAGCAAGATCAGTAAAATGTGCAATTCTGCTTCACTAGAAAAAAAAATTGAGGGAGTTTCTTCCAGACTGTCACTTGTCTCTCCACAGTAAGAGGTTCTGAATAAGACATACACAACTAAAAATGTCTATTTCCACATCATTAATAACAGCTATAAATCACATATGTCTGTTTGTCTTCTAGCAGAAGACAAGATATGAGCCCCAGTTCAAAAGAGCATGTGCATCAATGACTATGTTGATTTATCAAGTGTCAGAAAATTAAAATAAAACACATATTCTAACAAACCATCCTGCACAAACCATTTGTGACATTTTCTCTGACACTAGCACTTCAGGATCTTTGTAATTATCTGAAATGCATCTAAAATTAAATGTCCAAATACCACTACTATAGGATAATTTATGGTTTATTCTTTCATGGAAACTGAGGTATTGCATGTATTATACTTAATAAATCCTATTCCAATTTTGCAGAATGACAGAATGGTTGAGGTTGACACAGACCACTGCAGATCATCTAATCCAGTATATTCAAAGACCAGGTTGCCCAGGACAATGATTAAAAAGGTTTTCAACACCTTTAAAGATGGAAAGTATACAAGCTCTTTAGGCTTGAGCACTGTCACAGAAAAACAAGTGTTTTCTTGAGTTCAGAAGGAATTTCATGTGTTTTGATTTATGATCATTGCCTCTTGTCCTGTCACTGTGTACCACTGACTAAAGTCTAGCTATGTCTTCTTCTTTTCCTTAAGTTATGTGTTTATACACATTGATAAGATCCCCTGAGCCTGCTTATCTCCCGGCTGCTCAGTCTTAGCACTCTCAGCCTCTCTGTATACAACAGAGGCTTCAGTCCCCCACCTCAGTAGCCCTTCCCTAGATTCTGTACAGTATGTCCTTATCTCTCTTGTACAGGGAAGCCCCAAACTGGACCAATCACATGTGGGACATGTGGATGTCCCACCTGCACTGAGTGGAGGGGAAAACTCACTACCTTTGGTCTGCTGGCAGCACTCCTTCTAATGTATCTGTTTGCCTTGGACATTGTTGGCTCATGGGCAGCCTGTTGCACCCCAGGACCCCCAGGCCTTATTCTGCAAAACTGCTCTCAAGTCTGTGGGTGCACAGCATGTATTGGTACATGGAGTTTTTCCTGCCCCCATGCAGGACTGCTAAACTGCATAAGATTCCCATCTGCCCGTTCCTTCAGCGTGAGTAGGTCCCTCTGGATAACAGCACGAACATATTGTCCATCAACTGCTCCTCCCAGCTTTATGTCCTCTGCAAACCCTCTGGCAGTACACTTGATCCCATCATCATCCAGGTCACTAATGAAGGTATTGAAGAGTATCAGAATTGGTATTGAGCCCTGTGATACAAAGCTGGTGACTGACCTCCAACTGAATTTTGTGCCAGTGATCTTTGAACCAGGTAGTTCAGACATCTTTCTCTCCACATCCCTGGCCACCCAACTTCCCAGAAAAGCCTATAATTTTAATAGGTTATGTTAATATTAATATGCATTATATCTTGCTTTAATTTATTAGTGCTAAATAGCAAAACAATTTGCCTGCTGTCAACCACACAGAGTCTGCCCTGACAGATCATAGCTGCTCAGATAGGAAAGGTCCAGAGTAAGCTCAGGGGATGAAAGATATTATTAACTAGTTATGTCTTCCACATATCTGAGCTCACATCATCACCTCAGACAAGGCAACACATAATTCTGGCTCATCTGTGGTCAAGGAATCAAAATCAGAGGGTGCATGTAGAAAGAAGTCTAACAGCAAAAATTCCTCCCATGATTACAGAAAAGGGATTTTTGTGCTGAGGTGGAACATCAACAATATTGTTAACCCAGAACAAATATATTTACTGTAACTTGTAGAAGTATAGCAGTGGATAAAGTTGGCCAGCTATTTGCTGAGAAAAATTCCAACAGGAGTAGAAGTCTTATGCTCTCAATCTAAAAATTTGATATTTCCAAGTCTGAACAGACCACCTAATCCTCCCTGTAAGTGCTACTTGTATTAATTAATCTAAACTTAAAGTAGACATTTAAGATAGAAGTGAGTCAATTTCTGCATGCACCTTTTTGACTCAATGATTATAAAAAGTACTTAGGGTGACTAGAACTCCCTAAAGGTAGACATAATGGAATCCACCTTCTGAAAAGGCTTTGAATGAGGAAAAGACTGACCTTTGGAAGTACTACACTATACAAATCCACAGAGAAAGAAGTCTTAAAGAGAATAAATGGGTTATTTATGGACCTTAGTGATCAAGAGTGTGATGATGGAGGTGACAGTGACAGAAGAAAAAGAAGAGGGGTGAAAGCAGTCACAGAGTAGACAGTAGATCACACATGGACTTGTAAAGTTGAAACTGGCAGCAACCTAACAAGGAGATGTCAGAATTCTACATCACCTTGCTAAACCAAGCAGAGGGAGGCAAACCCAGAGTGAGAACTTAGGTCAAGATCTAAGAGTCACAGTCATTAAGCATGTGAGTAGGTAAAACCAGTTTAAAAGGTCCATATAAAATGTGATAATGAAATATGTATTAACTTAATTAGCATCATCAGAGACAAGTCATTCTCTTTTTATGCATTTAACTAATCCATGTGAATGAAAAATGATTGAAAAAAAAAAAGTAGATTAAGGGCAGCAAAAAGACATCCCTGTTCCAGACAGATGTCAAATTAACCAGTCAGCCTTTGATGACAATGTTTAATAAACCTAAAAATGTAACAGAATGAAGGTTACAATGGGTAACTCAACGGTAGGAAGTATTTGTTCCTGGCAAAAGTGCCCTGACTGTATTTGAGAGAGTTTCAGACACTTTCCAGGAATTAATATTTAGAACTGAAAAGAATCTATATTTTCACATTTTCTGTGATTTGTAGGGTATTTTGTTTTCCCTGATAGATTAAGAGCTCCTCTCCTCATCCCCAGTGTCGACATTCCCATGATAATATCAGCATCCCCATAATATTGGTATTCATGTCTTTTATACAGTGAGTTCTCAAATTTTCGCAAACCTATTTTCTCCTAAGGATTATGCCTATCCACATGGGAAAATTCAACTCTGAGTGGTCCCAATCTTGCTGCTCCTGGATATTTGACTGGTTTCTGTGTTATTTTAGTCTGCCTCTGAGTCTTAATATTTTGCCTTCTGTTTCCCTTCCACCCCAAGCAAATAAAGCATTGCCTTGACCTTAGCTTGTTCTGGGAACATTACCCCAGAGTCTTGAAAAGATTCTTGTTTTTGGATGATATTTTACGTTTTTCCAGTTCTTTGGACTGGGAGTCAAAGGAGCTGCTCTATCTGTGAGGTAACTACTTTGAGAAAGACAATAAAATAAGTTATAAGAAAGTTATGTATATACTGCTTTGCATGGAAGTGGGGAAAGTGCAGAGGCGAGTACAGTTATATTTTGTTTCATATTGTCCATTTTAAAAGTCTGCACTGTAAGCTTTTATCAATATAACCATAACCATTTATCAATATAAGTAATTGTTTATATTGATAAAAGACTACTCCTGTTTAAGGTATCACAGTATTTGTCACTGTGTTAATAAAGAAACATTAATTAAATCCAATAATCTGTATCCAACAGTAGCCAACACTGTAGACTCCAGGGTAAATGACAAGTGCACTGATTTGTAACACTCTGCACCTCAAGCAGAGATTTGTATTGCATGTTTCAAGTGTAATTTTATTATAACCAAAAATTTAAAGCACTGCATGCATACCCTGCTTATTTTTTGAATTCACTACAAACTGTTTATTATTCTTTGACAATTTTTTCATCATGGGAAGGAAGATGCCCCGAAGGGTTGAGGAGAATGAGTATACATATGTAGAACCCAGAAGCATTCGATCTCATTAAGCAATGAAAATTGTCAGTGTAGCACAGGAATGAAAGAATATGACATTGCTAGTCTTATTTACACAGATGAATAGAAAAAGATAAAGTAGCTGACCCAGACAGCTAATAAATACAGCATTAAAAACACAGCATTTTCTGCCTTATTTTTTCTGACCTACTTTTCTTTCCCATAATTGTCTTACAATTATATATGAAGTTCACATATTGGTTGCATCCATTATTCTGGCTTCCTAGTTGTTTGTTAAATTTAGTAAGAATTTGTTTGATTAGCTTTGATTTAGTTCCTCTTGGGAGCCCTGAAGGACTGAGAAAGATAAGCAAAGCCTTCAAGTAGGTCCTACGTGTACTCTAGATGTACTCTATCTAATTAAGGAATGGAAAGTGCTGGGTTAAGGGAAGAAAGGAGAAGAAGGGTTATTCCTATTTACATTGATCATTTCAAAAGCTGATACATTATTTTCTATGTTGTTAAATTGGTTTTATTCTGGTTTAACTATTGAAAGGTAACTAAATTTAACAAAATTTGGAGTTCATTCAAAACCAAGGGAGTTGAATACTTCTCAGTATATGAGGATTGCATCCTTAATGAATTTTTTAATTTTTTTTTTACTTTACAAAATCTTATTTTTCACATCACTTTGTCATAATAAGAGAGCCTCACTAATGTGTATTTCAGATCTAGATCTTAAAAATATTTAGTGCTGGCCTTAAAAAGCCCTATGCATTTACTTAAGAAACAGGGAGAATATTTCAACCATTAACAAAAAAGGTAGTATTTGGCCCTCAGTCTGCTTAGCTTAGTTAGTTAGGCCTCTTGCAAGAGGTAAAGCAGAAAAAAAATAATTCAAAATATTAAGCCTTTATATTTGTTACCATTGTCAAACTAGAGTGCGTGATTTATTAGATTTTCTATGTACTCCTTGTGCAAGGTTGACTATCTCCACACTGTGTGTCAGGCCATCCTTTCCAAACTAGTGAAGTCTCCTTCTACCAGCACATTAACATTTCTGCTGCATTTTTTAAAAGGAGCTTTAGTTATATTTGCAATTATAGCAGTTGCCCTTGAGAAAGGCAAATTAAAATGTATTCTTTTCAACATTATAATTATTTTTTTCCTTATTTTTTTCCAAACCTTTTTCTACTTTCCCATACTTACATAATTAGCTAGATAAACACATAGAGAGGTACAGCAGAAATACATTACCTTTAAAAATTTTTCCTCTTTAGAGTGTGAGTATTTTTATCTTCATTGAGAATTTAAAATAAAATTTCTGAAATACCTTAACTTTGAAAAGTTAATAAGTCACCTGGATGCATATTCAGATGTAGGATTAGTTCCTAATAGGCCTCTACCTCACTGAACATATGCCTTTCCTTAAGCAAGGACTGTCAAAATTTCAGCCCCAGTATGCTGGAGATCATAGAATCATAGAATCATAGAATGATAGAATGATTTGGGTTGGAAGGGATCATAAAAATCACCCAGTTCCAAAGCCCTTCCATGGGCAGGGACACTTTCCACTAGACCAGGTTGCTCAGAGCTCCAGTCAACCTGCCCTTAAACACTTCCAGGGATGGGGCATCCACAGCTTCTTTGGGCAACCTGTGACAGCTCCTCATCAGCCTTGAGGCAAAGAATTTTTTCCTAACCTTCAATCTGAACCTACCCTCTGTCATTTTAAAGCCATTCTCTCTTGTCCTATCACTACATGCCCATCATAGTGGCTTTTCCTTTCTTGCACAGGGACAGCTGTACAGATAACCATGCTGCGTCTTCTGAACAGCTGCCTCATTTTTATGAAAACCCAAAGGCCAAAGATTTTTAAAATTAATTTTTATTTATGATGAAAAATTAGGTTCTCATGTAACCTCTCAATAAAAGCAGCTTTACCCATTTAGAAAGTAATCATCACTTGTTGTGAAAGTGGATATAAAAATCCAGAAGTTGATAATGCTTGAGTTTTTATCCTCTCCCATCCTTTCCCAGTGATGGCCTTATAATGGTTATAATGCTATTTATTTATGAATGCATGACAGTCTTGCTGTATTCAGTAACACATTGAAGGATTACAGAAGCATAAAATGAAATTTCCTTTAAAGGGAACCCAATACCTGAAGCCAAGTCTAAATATCTCAACAGAATGATGAGGATTTTTGTAGGCAACTGGGGAAAAAATCACCACTTAATGCCACCACTTTAGAGACCAGTCAAAGGAGATCAGACTGAGAAAAATGCCAAGGCATGTGTCTAATCAAATGGAGAAACCTGCACTCAATGAAACCTGTACTTAATGAAATAATTAATGAATGCAAAATTAGACACCTGTCTCAGCATGCAGTCAGAAAGATGACAGGACCTTGTCCTTTAGGAACAACAAAGAGAATAGCTTTCACAATTTCAAAGAATTTCCTACCAAGGTGTTGGGAAAGCCATAAAGCCTCATCAGAGCTGCTGTTTTGAATCCTGGACCTGTGATCTTTCCCAAAAGGAGCCCACAGAGGGCTGGGATCAGTGCAGAGCAGCTGCCCAGCAGTCAGGTGTTTTTCACAGCCTGGTGGCCAGGGACAGGATTTTTCCCTTAATTACAGCTTGACACATGTCCAGGTGTTGTTTTCTGCTGAGACATACTGAGATACTCCAACTTGTGTCTTCTACAGCCACTGTGAGGCAGCTTGTTTGTTAAAAAAAACAAATAAAAGATAAATAGAGGCACAATATTAAAAACTAACCATGTCTGTGCTGTATGATTACTACAATGTTTGAGACTTGATTTCGTGAAAGCAGTCTGTGCTTGACCAAGAAATGAGAACATTAAATTGGTTTTGTTTTGAAAAAGGCATTGACTCCTTTTTTATGATTTTCGTCTATAGAAATTTGCATACCCTTGTCCTTACTACTACCTGGTACGTACCATAATATCATCATATCCCATTGGTTTTGTTCCTTTTCCTTTCATACTCTCTTAATTGTCCCTTTTGTACTTCTAGTCTGTGGTCTCTGAGCCTCTAAAACATGGCTGCACCAATTCTACCATCCCCAAGGCTAGTCAGGTTAAAGATTAATGAATAGACTTTACCCAGAGGCTTTACAAAGGTTACACATAATTACAAATGGGTCTTTTATGCAGTGTTGAATATGTGAAAGCTACAATTAAAAAGAAAAAAAAGAAGTGAGGGAAAAAAATAACAAAACTTGTGGGATTTAAGTCAGCCATTTAAATCCCAAAAAAACCCCAAACAAGTTAGGAAGTTCTGTCCTTTGTTCCAAATATGGTGATAAAAACAAAAACACCATATGGTGGAAATTAGACTACATCTCAGTCTTGCAGCATCACTGCCTCCTAATTCTCCTTTCAAGTTAAGTAAAATGTTTTGCACTAAGAAGATATAAAGACAAAAAGGTCTAAAATTGTTGGTAACTCTTCAATTAACTAAATTCTCATATTTGACCATTTGTTAAAGAAAAAAAAAATCAAAACATTTCTCCTGTAGGAAAAACCTTACAAGATTGCTTAGCCTAGCTGCTTGGTGAGAAAGACGTATGCTGGCTAATTATCTTAGTCCTGTGTCTTCTTATCTTACAGAAATACCTTAAAAAGCAAACTTGGCATCTGAGACAACGCTTTCATAAGTGCAAGTTTAAATTTAGGTTCATAGAACCATGGTATCATACTAATGAAATAGTCTGACTTTAAGAAGTTCTAAATTCCACCAAGTCCCATTTAAGTTAATGGAAAGTACTTTGGAATCTGTCTTCAGGCACTACTTGTTTGCTCCCTTGTTTTAAGTCTTTCAGCATAGCAGATAAATGAAGATTAATAATAAAAAAATTAAAAAGACAAAACCACAAAACCAACAACAAAATCCTTTTCTACCTTTCATATTGTGTTATTAGTGTTTAAATAATGGGCTAAACCTGTCAGAAACATACAATAAATTTGATACTTTAGTATTTGCTTCCAATTCTGGGTTGTAAGACCACGTTTGCAGAGGTTCTTTAAGTTTTAGTTTTCAGTTAAGCTAAGGGGTGACTGAAGCTCTATAGGAACACTGCAAATTTTAGTATCATTACTTTTTTCAACTCCTTACTGGTGAAAGGACAAAACCTGATTACTCAAGAATACTTTCATGCAAAAAGTGGCACCATTCACTAGTCATACCCCTCTTCAAGAGTAACAGAATTACAGAGAACCCATAAAACCACTGAAGACTTACAATTGTCTCTGAAAGTGATCTAAGCTCAGATGCTTTGTATGTTTATTTGGATTTCTCATTTAAGCATTTGCAATACAGGTTATCTGTTTTCTTCTGCTATTTTCTTTCTCTTTTGCCTTCTCTTTTGCCTGGGAGCAGTATCTGTCTAGCCTTTATTCCAGTCATATATGAGTTTAACTCTTTCAGCAAGAGGCTGTCAAAAAGACAAAATCTAAAACTTTGCATTTGATCACTAAGCAACTAGAGTTCTTATTTGAAACATGAGATAAATTGTTGGATTTCATTGTAATTCTGATTATTAAATATAACACTTTAGCATTGCATGGTCAGGGACCAGGTCCCTAAGTGATTAGATACACATTATGCAAACAGCTAAACAATCTTTGGATTGCTTCAAAAATTATAATTTATAATTATAAACTCGTGGCTTATGTGGTTTATGATTAGTTTATTAAATGTGAATGCCAGAATTTGACGTAATTTTATTTATTTTCCCACTAGCAAGTTACTGCAACTCAAAGCAAACATTACCACTTACAGTTCAAAATTTTCATTTCCAGAATTGTTCTTTCTATTCAATAATAACATACTTTTATAGCTGATTTCAAAGTAAATTTAATATCACAATATTTTTGAGAAGGAAGCAATCATTGAGAACCAAAAGGAAAGTAAAACCACCCAGGCACTTGCATAGAAGAGCAGCATTTTTCACTGCAAAACTTGCTTTAAAAGTGAGACAGCTTTATTTAAGCTTTTTTATTAAAGAGTGTTGAAACTCTGAATGATATGTAAGGTACTTCTACATATATTACTAGTTTCTATCTCTTTTGTAGACACAGTTCAGCCACTCTGCAAGCAAGTAAGCAATATTCCAAAGGAAAAAAAAAATCCAAAAAAAAACCAGATATGAAGAAAAGAATCTTAGAGT
Organism: Cettia cetti; assembly: GCA_013401135.1. Classification (NCBI taxonomy): domain Eukaryota; kingdom Metazoa; phylum Chordata; class Aves; order Passeriformes; family Sylviidae; genus Cettia; species Cettia cetti. Next base: position 10,641 of record VZUI01037444.1, on the reverse strand, counting down.
GCTTAAGTTGGAGGAAGGGGTTTTTTTTTTAAATTTTGGATTTATTGTAGTTTTTTTACTACAAAATTATTACTTAGTGTAAAAGGAGCCATGCTTTTGAAAGCAATATATACTGCCGTACCGGTAAGAGGGAGTCAAGTTCCCTTTTGCAGCATAACCAGAATCTCTTGATTTTTCTTTATATTTGACTTTGAGATAAATTTTTTGACAAAGTACTTCTTTCTTTTCCTTGACACGAATAAGAATTTCTTCTTTTAGGAAGAGCACTGCCAGCAGGCTGAGGGAAGGAATTCTGTCCCTCTGCTCAGCCCTGCTGAGGCCATATCTGGAGTGCTGTGTGCAGTTCCTCGCTCCTCAGCACAAGAGAGACAGGGAGCTCCTGGAGCGGGTCCAGTGGAGAGCTACAGAGATGATTAGGGGACTGGAGCATCTCTCCTGTGAGGAAAGGCTGAGGGAGCTGGGCCTGTCCAGCCTTGAGAAGAGGTGACTGAGAGGGGATCTCATTAATGTCTATCAGTGTCTGAAGGCAGGGTGTCAAGAGGGTAAAGCCAGGTTTCTTTTGGTGATGCCAAGCAATAGGGCAAGAGGCAATGGGCAGAAACGGATGCACAGGAAGTTCCATCTGAGTATGAGGAAGAACTTATTCACTGTGCAGGTGACCATGAACTGAAAAAAATTCCCAGAGAGGTTGAGGAGTCTCCCTCACTGGAGATATTCAGGAACCATCTGGATTCAATCCCATGCCACATGTTCTGGGATGGTCCTGCTTGAACAAGGAGGTTGGACTGGATGATCCCTCGTGGTCCCCTCCAACCTGATCCATTCTGCAATGGGTACAGAAGCAGGAAACAACCTTTGTGTCCATATTCCAAATATTTTTTTTGTGGTGTATCAAATTAAGATTTCTCCTGCTGTCTTGAAGATGATGGAAACATTGAAAGAAAAGAAGAAAAGAAAGTAGAAAAGAAATTTTGTGTTGGCTAGTGATAGATTCTGCTGTTCTTCCATAGGCTATTTTAAAATTACATAGTTCCCATCAATAAAAGATACAGCACAATTCTTTCTCCCTGGACCTGCAGAGCTGAACCTTAGTCTCGCAAATAGATCCACATTGGCTTCAGTGAAGTAGCTTGTAGGTTTGATATAAACACAGACATATATCCATATACAATTCTGTAATTATCGATGTGCATAACAATTAGCAGGACAGCAACCTCATGTTTATGTCTGATCAGCTTTAATTACATTAAGCACAGCTAAAAATTCTTGTCCTCCTGCCAGGCTGCCACACTTTTAACTCTGTATGAGGCTTCTAGGAAGGAAAATAAATCTGTGTACAATCTTTTACATTCATAAACTCCTTCTGTTGTTCATTTTACTTCCATCTAAGTTTAACAGGTACCTAACAGGTACCTCAGTTATCAATATGAGAACAGAGAATTTTGTATAGATTACAGTTTGCATGAAAGCAAAGGACAGCACAGCGTGCTTGCTGGTGTAAAGTAGGAGAGAAGAGGCATAAATCACATCTCTATATTGTGAAGAAATCATTCTGCTGACAATTTCAGTGTGCATGAGAGGCAGGTTTAACATCCCGTTGCATTTTCCACTCTGGCTTTTGGAGGCAGAGTGTAGGAACTGGAAATGTTTTGACTCCTAAGCAGCATACTGAAAAATAATTTGAGAAAATGTGGAAAGAATGAATATAACATATTCCTTTCTCTAAAGGGAACATCCAAAATTACTGACAAAGCAATTTCACCGCATGACTGTGGCTTCCACTGCTGTGTTAAGACTTTTCTTTTTGTTAGTGCCCACACCTGGGTAGTTACAAATCCATGGCAATGTTACACTCTTACATCAGTATGCCTAGGTATTAAAGGTATTATTGTAAGCCTATAGTATAGGCTGCAAAGGACTCATGAGATAGTGACTGTGCTACATTTCCTTTAAACTGTGGTCTATTGATTTGGTGGTTTTTCCTGCTGAGTGTGGTTTTATCTTGATGGCTTGCATATCTCCAGTCAAGTGATGTAGAAAATAGAATTTAGATTATTTGTTTTATTCAATTATGAATTCATTTAACTTATACTAAATTTGCTTCAGTTTTCAGATGGCTATAGCACAAGAACTGTGAACTGTACCAGGCGGGTTTACTGCCACCGGAAGAAAAAATCAAACAGCCACATTAAAGTCTTTCTTCATGTGAATTTTCTCAAAGTCAGTTATTTGGTGACTTGAATTTCATGACAATTGTCTCACTAGGTGATGCATGGAAGTGCCCTTAAACCTTGGGCCTAAGGGTATCACTGCACTCATGTATATATCCACCAGCAAGTAATTTAAACAGAACAAAATCACAGATTTTGAAGGATTGTAAAAGCAGTATAGTAAGTAGCACTGCCTTTAACTCAGTGGCATGTGTTTTATTCAGATTGTGTTCTAATAAATTTGGCAGCTAATGGTACCCTCCATTAATATAAAATAATATCTTCTATAATTTCCTTCTACCTTTTATGTTGTTCTTTTTATCCCAAAACCACTTTGTTGTTCTCTGAAAATATACATATAAAAAAATGACAGCTATTCTGTGTGGCAGCAATATGAAGAGAATGTGAGTATATTTGATGTTAGGTGGATTTCTGAAACATACAATATAAGTAGGGTGTTTCTGTATTTAATGAACACTGCATTTGTAGCAACAGAAAAAGGGAAAACATGGAACATGCAGCCGTTTACCTTAGTGCTAAAGTGCTGTGCTTAGCCTGAATGGTCAGGGTTTAAAAACTTCTGCAGCCAAGTTGAAGAAAGTTAATATGCTAGTACCCCTAAAGGATATGCTAAATAAACTGGGTTAAACCAAATACCCAACACTTCATCTCCAATAATGGCCAGCAACAGATGCCAATGGAAAAGAGTAAAATAGGTCAAGCATACAATGATGCTTCCTTAGCCTCCAGCAACATGTGGCTCTTGGCTTTCCTAAGCCAGAAATTTCATTTTGAGCTGGTGTTTGGGGTGAGATTATTAAGAGTTGGGGGTCTGAGGGGGAAGAAAAAGTCTTTAAAATTGAATGTTTTAAAATACAATGTACTGTAAAGCATCTATGATAAATTTTAAAAATACTACGCTAATTCAGTTTTCTCATAGATTGTTTACTACGGAAAACTGACAGGAACCTGTAATATTTAGTGCTAATTGAGGGTGAGGAGGTATTAAAATTATGCAGGAGCACTGAATGCTTTCATTAAGCTATGAAACCTTAATGATATAGCTCACAGTACCTCAAGAAAAGTTACTCCCTTGCAAGTTGGTTACTATTCACATGTACTGATGTAGCTAATCCTATGGGCTATTGAGAATTAGAAAAAATATTAAAAGAAATTCTGAACTGCCACAGATTTTCCAGTTCAGAGCACCAGAGCCACAAAGAATTTAACAGGGAAAAAAAAAAAACCTCAACCAACCAAAGAAACCCACAACAAAGTAAACAAAAAAAACAAACCAAAAAACAAAAAAACACCTACTCACCAAAGAGCAAAATGAAAATAAGGCAGAGTACTGAATATACTGTCATGTAACCCTTTTACCCAGTTCTTACTTCCCCTCACACCCTACTTCTCCCCTGAAATTTTGTTCTGTGTTACACCTTGATCACTGAAAACTCGCCTAAGGGGAAGTGGTCTTCCTAAGGGGAGGAACCTTGAATCAGCTTCTTGGAGACATAACCCCACAAAGGCATACTGGGGAACATTATTAGGTGAGTGGATATACAGTACATGTAGGATGAAAAGGAATTCATAGTACCTTTAATGCTAATCAGTAGGGCTTAACTGGAAACAGATATCACTGACAGGAGCTATGTTCTGTTGAGATCACAATTATGAAAAAATCAACTAAGAGTAGATAATTTGATGCAGAAGTTTATCACATTCTGAATAGTAAATTTGATATACTACAAAAAATTCATTGTGGTATAGATTCTGTGAATTAAAAATGGCTGATCATCATCATCTAATAGGAATATTTTTAGTCACATCTCACCATGATCTCTTCTTGCATCCACACTAGTCAATATTGTTATCAATGATCTGGAAGAAAATATCATTAAGGGTAAGGTCTATACATTGTACAAAACCAGTAAAGTGGTAAAATAGGATAAGGACAGGTCAGTTTGACAGAGCAATCAAGTTCACTTAGCAAGATGAGACCATCTGAAAACCATGCTTTCTAAAACAATTGAATTTAAGGACAAGCACCTGTGAAAATGAAATTTAGGTCAGAGTTGAAGGAAGGAACAGTTTTTGAAAAAGTGCTGGTTTTGAAGTGATAAATAGTGTTTCCAACTTGACCTCTGGTAAAAAAAAAAAAAAAAAAAAAAAAAAAAAAAAAAAAAAAAAAAAAAAAAAAAAAAAAAAAAAAAAAAGCTGTATTCAGAAATATTCAGCCAAGCATATTAAGAAATGAAAAAATAATACTGAGAGGAAGTACAAACTATTTATTCTATTGTGTATAACCAATAATAATATTAATAAAATAATAAAAAAACACTTTGTTGTCTGCAAAAGAGGATTTTTATACATTGGAAATGTTTAGTGAAGATGTAAAAGATCTACCTAAGACCTGGAAAATCTCACTTTTCTTAGGAGCCTAAAGATGTTAATGTATGTGGGAAGCATTATGAATTAGTTTGATCACTCTGCATGTCAGGGAAAAAATTCTGGCTAGCAAACAATGATAAAAAAATCTTCTACTGGTTTAGAAATTAATCTAGACAAATTTAGAGTAGTACTAAGTGATTTTTAACAAATAAAGCTATCAATTGGTAGAAGAATTTAGTTTGCAACATGGTGGAACCACTGTTACTTGAAGGCCCTACATCCTGCAAAATATATTCTTCACTCCACCCAAATTTGTAGATCCAGGAAAAAGTATGTACAGAAAAGATGCTCATCTTTACATGAGTCATCTATGATGTTGTTATAGGTGAAAAAAATAAAAAGAGAGAAAAAATATGCATATAATGAACGGAGAAGAAAGTACCTTCCTTGAAATGTAAAATAGGATTACCTCACTGATGTTGATGAGGCACACCAGGGTAACTATTTAAACATTTACACCCTAAACATTACACATTTAAACTTTTTACACCTCAGTGTTCATCTCTGCAGTTCTAAACAAGGCTAGTAGCAGAGGGAATAGATTTAAGCACAGCCTGGCCACAGAAGGAGAGAACGGGACTCATTTGTTGGAAAATTGATTGCTGTATAATTTTGGTCAAGTTTGCTGCTGTTGAGGCACTGATAAAATGAATGTCCAGTCACCTGTGGTTGATGACCCTCAGCCAGCAGTGCAAGTGAAAAGCAAGTGACACAGGTCACAGGTCAGAGCACAATGGGCAAAGAATCATGTGCAGGACTGAGTCTACACAGGGCTGCTGTGGGGTTGGATAAACGTTTTGCACTGTATGTACAGCATTGTCGCTTCTGTGCACTTCATCCAAAACACTGAGCTCAACCAAGCAAGAGAAAATATGCACAGGAATTGAAGTGGTCCCCACCAGAGGTGGGCCCCAACAAGATGTGTAGCAATGCCCACCTGTAATAGATGAGCAGCTTCTGATGATCTGGTCTTATCAATCAGTGATCAAGTAAAAGTGGCACCACCACAGAGACAAGTCAGAGGTTTTTGTATCTCATGAATTCCTCAGCTTCCACATTGTTACCATGTTGCTGGTTATGACTTGTGAGAACATGTAAATACTTCTATATTCATGAAAGTATTTACATTCCACAGACAGAGAAAATCATCATTTTATTGTGAGAATATTGTCTTGTTTCCTTTTATTTTCTAAATCAGAGTATCATGCCGGGATATAGGCAATCTAATGATCTCCAGGGTTTTAGTTTTCTGTTATTATCTCCAAATCAAGAAAATTTGGGCTATTCACATAGTAGTCTACAAGAGTATTACAACTGGATTATCTTTGATGATATTACTTAATGTATCAATATGGGTTGAAAGCTCATAATAAGAAAGCAACCTGCTTCCACATCATACTCCAGACAGCAGAACCTTGCACACTTCAGGCTGCGCTGTGGGTTTGCATACACTTTCCCTGAATGCCATGTATCCAGCAGCTAATTAATACCATTGCAGACAGGACTGCATTATGAGTCAGTGCCACGGAACAGCTCAGGACAGCCTGTTTGTGAGACAGGAATGTGTTTTCAACACAAGTGCAGATTCTGCCTGATGAAAGTTTTCTAAGTATTTGAGCATCAGTGTACCCATGGCAAATAAAGCGAGGTGAAGCTCTGTCCTGTTTATAGCTGCAATATATAAAGGTCAAGGAGGACAAGTCTTAGAGAAACCAGTTTGCTCATAACTGGACAAATACTTCTCAAAGCAGGTGTTTTAGACAGACAATAAAACTCTCTGAGCATGACCCCATCTCTAAATGCCATAGTACTTTTGAGAATACTGCTCCAATTCCTGACCTAGTATATACTGAGGCAGCTACCTCGCCGCCTCCTACCTTGCTAGAGTATGTAAACTTTTTAAGCCTGCTAATGACTATTAGTGTCATAACATGGAGGGAAAGCATTTTTTGCCAGACATTCAGATAAAAATGTCCTTTTTTTAAGGACCAAGAAAAAGCACTTTCATTAACAGCATCCTTCTGGGGGTTTTCAGCACAGTCAGAGTACATGCTCAGCACCCAGAAAGGGAGTATCTTCCATGACTGTGAGCCTGCATCTCAACTTCACGGTGTCCCAGCAGAGCACTCGTTAATACATACTGTCTCTTTGTGCTGTGTAAATGCACACTCACCCTTCCACTCCATTTTTCTGGGTTCAGCTTTTATTTCAAAGACACATAAAGGCCATCACTGGTAAGAGTGTTTATAATGGAGTAATAGAAAATATCCTTGATCCATCACATAATTTCTATATGTGAGTACTGAGGCTTTCTAGGCGGTCTCTCTTTTTAGCAAAAATCTGCCTTGGGCATCTCACTGATATCTCTGGTAACACAATGTGAAAAACGGTGTCTGCCTCTATAACACAATAAAATTGACCTATAGCTCAGTCTCTTTCTGCTAGCTGAAGGTTATTTTGCTTTGACATATCCTTGCAGTGTCCTCTGCTTTAATTAATAATGTTGCTGCCGCATTTTATGAAAGTCACTCTTTTGCACATACTGGTATCTTTCCAAATTAGGCATTTTAAAGTTTAAGTCTTAAGAACATAACACATGGAGTATTTTCAATCAAAAGTCCAATCTATTTACATGCGCAAGAGCCGAAAGATTTTTCATGCAAGTGGTTGTAGTCTTAGGCTTTTATTATTTCTGCTTGAGCAGAAAGCAATAAATATGTCTTGAGACAAGGGAGAATGTTAATAAAATACTGTCCTTTCCTCTTTGTGCTAGACCCTGTTTTAAAACCAGCTTGTCTTTCATGAACAAATTAATTGGATTAGCTCTGCTTCAGCCACAAAGGACAACACTCTGTGTCACAAGCATATTTGTATAATGAACCATCACTGCACTGGTATAGTAGGGGACTGATCCTGAAATTGTATTTAAACAAGTATTATTATAGCATTAACATTACAATTCAGTTTGTGGGACACAAATAAGAACAGACAAAAAAGTTAAAAAATCCCTGCACGACTGAAATAATGATTGAAATGAAAAAAGAAACCCTGTATGGTGAATGAGGGTATAGAAGGGAGGCTTATCCTACATAAGCCAGCTAGTCAGAGGGAAGGTCCTCACTGTCAAAAGATATTAAAATAGTTTCCCTAGAGAAATTGTCAATGAAAATTTCACTCTGGTTTGAGAAGATGTCAACAAAAGGAATAAGACTTTATAAAAAAAGTAAGACTACATTACCAAGGTAGAAATCAGAATGTATTTTTGGAAAATTATTTTTTTATTTTGAAAAGACCAAAATAGCCATCTATTAATTCTACTCCCCTTCATAATGTTAATAAAATTTTAAGCTGAAAATATTACACAGTAAGTTTTTACCCAACATTGCTCATTTTTTGTTTATGTAAATGGCTTTACCCACCTCATAATGGTATGCACTCCAATCTCTGTCCTTTACAGCTTTCATTGATCCTCATTCATGTGTTATAAAAATAACTTTGGGGTTTCTGAGTGTTTGTAAAATATCTCAGCTCAGAAAAGATGTGTGTCTGCTCCTATAACAAATAAATTAATAAGAAATAGTATAGCCATGAAGGAATCTAACCTATGAAATTGAAATGGCTATAGTTTATACGAAAAATAAATTCTCCTTTAAAAATTAAAGTGATCATTTGTTTTTGCTGCTCACTATTCTAGGGCTGACTATTGATCCTGAAAGACCTATAAAGGACTACTTTCCAGGGTATGCTATGTCCTACATGGATCATTTATCACAGAACCTCATTTGATGTTTTGCTTAAATGTCCAATAATCATAATGCTTAATAAGAAACAATTGGAATTTGTTCTTAGTTGAGTTCCCAGTAATTTTTTTTAAGAGAACTGATTTGTCCCTTAATAATCAATGAAAAATTGCCTGTGAATTAGACCATAAGGATAAATGTCCTCTCCAAAACATACAGAACATTCTGTTGCTTAAGAAGTTGATTTCACAGTGATATTACTATCAGTTACTGCTATTTTACCTTCTTCCATTACACAATGGCAGCAGCTTAAAATAAAACTGTAACTTCTCATTCTGGGTGTTGTACAAACATCCACCAAGAAGTAATGAAGGTCCCAAGAAACTTCCAGCTGCAGATTAAGGAGGAACATTTATCACTAGTCAGCATATCCTGAAGTTACAGGTTTGCAGCTGCTGCTAGGTGGGAGGGAGGTTGTTACACCTACACCTGGCCTGAATAACTATTCATGCAGGGTACCATGCATGATGGAGAGTACTCTATTGTAGGCTTTTGCATCCAAATGAACAGCTCCCCAGATGTCTGGAGCTGGGCCTGGAAGATTGGGCATTCTTTAAAGAATCTTTCTATGTAGTCACAACCCGAGGCTTGCAAAGACTCTTACTTTCTTCTTCCTTTTTCCTATATTGTTTGTGAACAAAGTATGGGTGATGAATTTCTAGCATCTGTATATATCCACTTGTAGAATCTAGATACACCTTTCAGTTATGAGAGGCATAAATCCTTATTAACTATTAACTACTGTTATAGGTAGCATAGAATTATTCAAGCAATAAAAGAGTTTATTTTTTCCCTTGGTTAGTTGTAAATGAGCCTAGAGGGAGCCCAGGAGTTCTAAGTTAAGCTCATTTCATACCTGTAGCAACGGCTTTAAAACCTAATCCTGGATATGTTTATACATTTTTAATAGGACCCCAATTTTACATACAGTATCCTCCAGTGGCTTCAGCTGCTGTAGAATTCTCCTGAACAGTTTTTTACTGTTAGGCTCAGCAGGTTCAATGCTTGATTATCCTTCCTCCAGTTCAGTATCTTCTCTTTTCCCTTTGTTATACACCGGCAAGGGGACTATATGCAGGTTCTCTGTGGAGAATGCCTTGTACGTGAACATGCAAGCAATGTAGAATCGATCCGGCTGAATCCAGTATTCAAGGAATTTAATTGAATTATTGAAATTCAGGGTTGAACCCCTGGGACATTGATCCTGTATTGTCAGCCTCAAAACCAAGGTGCACTGGCTGCTTGATAATGTGTTCATATGGTTTGCAGTGGAAGGGGTGGTGAATCAAAGCAGTGACAGTATCGCTAACTGACAGAAAACAGAGGAACTGATGCTGAATACATTTAAAAATAAATCAATATAGACTGGCCTGATTGAACAATTCTGGCAATGTGTTGTGCTGGCATGGCTGCTGACTTACCAGTTTAAGAGTAGACTCAGAATTCATGGTAGCTGGAAAGTTGGAGAGGCCAGTTGCTGCAGCAATGCATTTAACTTCAAGACAGAGAATATTTGCTCTTCTGTTTTCCTTGCCAGAAGCTAGAAACTATTGCTGCAGCTGCCAAGTGAAACAAAGCAGGATTAAAAGAGAAATTAAATGACAAAATAATACCTACAAAAAGGTAAAAAATAAAAATCCAAAGAAATAGCTTTCATTTTTACTGATATAAGTGTAAGTGCTTTGCTTATTTTCCTCAGATATTAAAAAGATCATTGAGAATTTGAAGCTTGGGTCAACTACAAGGAAAAAAGAGATAACAAGAAAGGAGTTTAAAAACATTAATGCAAAATAATGCTCAGCCTTTACCATCTCTACTGAGACCTAACTCACATCCTTCCTTAAGCACAACTGCTGGAAAAAGGAGACAAAGCAGAGACAGCTGCAGGACTATTTTGCCCATTGCAAGCAGTTTCTTCCATCATTCTCTCTCACCAATTCACCTGCTTCACCTGGCCTGAGCTGGATTGCATGGTTCTTGCTTTAGTTGCTGCAAGAGGAGGGCAGCTTTATGGCCTTTCTTCAGCCTTATTCCCTTTGAGGGGAATAGGCAATAGGCAGTCCTTTCTTCTATCACCATGATGTTCTGAAGCCCTAAGCCAGCCTTCCTTCCTTCCTTCCTTCCTTCCTTCCTTCCTTCCTTCCTTCCTTCCTTCCTTCCTTCCTTCCTTCCTTCCTTCC